>CM061537.1:113817650-114034300 GCA_030545055.2 Neoaliturus tenellus
GCTTACAAAAGTATTTTCTTTCTTTAACAAACTTTGGAGTTTTGTTAAAAATAAATATTAGTCAAGCATGTTCAATGTTAGAAATTCAGTTAATACATTTCCACTTGATGAAACGACATAAGTTGACCAAGAATATATTTGTAATAAAAAGTTAAAAATAGTTTCATTGTTGGTTTTGGAAAAAAATAGAAACAAATTTATAAATAAGTTTCATAATTAAGCGATTGTGATGTTTCTGTATTTCACAGACATCCAGGATGTCTCTCTGCCTCAGAAGCCGATCTGACTGGTTCGCGAAACCTCAACAATTGGGTCTTCCAAAGTTGAATGTGCCTGTATCTTATGTGGCATTTACGTTCACAAATAAAAAGTACAGTTTTAGAACCGTTCCTTCACCCGGGCCCAATCCCAGCAAAGATAGAATCATCAGTGAGTTGCTCTATATACAAAAGGGTGACATGTTCAAACAGCCGGATATACGGTACAAGTAAGTGAAATTAAAATTTGTACTTAAAGCTATTTCATTTCACATTGCTGGTCTTTATTTAGTTTTATATTTTGTATATTGAAGAAAACGATTATCAGTATCCTGGTGATTTTCTTGATACATCACAAATAATGGTTGTAGATCAAATGTCAAAGGTAAAAAAAATCAAATAAAAATAAACGGTATCAGTTAACTGACACATACTTTCTCCCAACAATATAAAAAAAGATGTTAAAAGCTTCAAACATTAATGTCTTGATGACTCAGTCGGATAGCTACCAGCTGAGCAGCGTGAGTTTGACCCTACGCGCGTCTGTGACTTTTAACAACGTACTGCGTTTACCGCTACACGAAAAATTGAATTTTCTCCGCAACCACTTGACATAGAGCAAAAAATTAAAATGCTGGATTATTTAGTTTTTTGAGCTTGATTTAATGGTGATAGGTCAAATTTATTTCAAAATAACAGCTATTTTGAAAATCCAAAAAATTGATTTTTGAAACACTTATTACGCCATAACTTTTGAACGATCATTTTCTCGGAGATGCGGGTGGTGTCATTTTATTCACCATTTTAAGTTTAATAAACCACAAAATTTTAATCAAAATCGTTAGAGCTGTTTTTGAGAAATTTGGATTTTTCACGATTTTTGAGGGTTTTTGGGGGCAAAACACCCTTAAAAATCAAAAATTCAAAAAAATGAAAAAAACGCCTGGAATTATCATGGGTTTGGACCTACGTACCAAATTTCACCAAAATCGGACCATTGGGGCATTCTCTAGCTCTGTATACATCCAGACACACACACACACACACAGACATCACTCGAAAACCACTTTTTTGGACTCAGAGGGCACCAAAATGGATAAATTTACCAACAATTCAAATTTTAAAATTTTGACGAAACCAATACTTTCTCGATATATACATTTTTAGGGGAAAAGGGGGCTCCAAAATGGATATATACGTCATCAAACTAATGCGAAGTGTTTTACGAAAACAATACTTTCTCCATATACTATGGTATAGGGGGAGAAAGTAAAAACGGTAACTGATTTGGGACACTCAAGTTTGATTAAATTTTTTATTCCATTTATTCAGTTGTACTAAAAGAAGTTGGAATTTTACGGATATTAAAAATCATTTTAAAATCAAATCGAGAATGGACCTTCAAAAAAGTCTAACCAATTAATAATTTTACTATTGGCAAGTAGGCCTACACTTTCTTTAGGTTTGTCTACACAAACTCTACAACCATTAAGTTCATTTAGTAATCATCATAATAGTTTAGTAGTCTACCCGAGTATAAATAGATACTTTCCTATACTGGAAATATTGAATAATGTCGTTTCAGCTTTAATATAGTCTGGAAAGAGTATGAATATTACCTCTTTAAGAGTGATCTTCACCTTTGGGCCAGTGGCCCATTGTTGCCCAGTCGGCAATGTTAACCATACTGGTTTTATTTGAAACATGGTATTTTATTCCCCTGTTTCGGACGCCGTTTTTCAACCTATTTTCTTTAAACTTGGTAAGTGTTTTGTTGAATAGTGAAGTTTGGCCCCTCATACCTCAAAATTTTGAAAATTTAACAAATATTACTCTCTGTGAAGTCGCAAAGAAAATAGATTTTCCTTAGTAATACTTGTTATATTTTCAAAATTTTGAGGTGTGAGCCCATATCAAAAAATATGCAATTAATTGCATTTCTAAAAATGCAATTAATTACATTTAAATTGCATTTTGTAATGCAATTAATCATATTTTAATGATATTTTAAAATGCAATTAATTGCATTTGAAATATACAAATTTTGGCCCAATTAAATGCAATTTTAATACATTTTAATCGCATTTTAAAATGCATTTTAATCGCATTTTAAAATGCATTTTAATCGCATTTTAAAATGCATTTTAATCGCATTTTAAAATGCATTTTAATCGCATTTTAAAATGCATTTCAATCGCATTTTAAAATGCATTTTAATCACATTTTAAATACATTTTAATCGCATTTTAGATGCATCTTTGCCGCATTTTAAATGCATTTAAAATGGATTAAAATTGCATTTTAATCACAATTTTGATGTATTTTAATTTTATTTAAATTACAATTTAATGACATTTTAATTATATTTTATATAGGTTCAAATCACAGCATTTAAATGACTCTTCAACATTAAAATATTAAAGTATTGCCAGTTAGTGGTGGCAGCCACGGTAATATCCATGGGCGAAATCCATGGACATAGATTTACATTTCCTAGCAGTCTCCATGAGCAACGGTAGCACTTGAAGTATTGCCGCAGTTGCTCACTGATACTGCCAGGAGTGGCAATACCCATGAGGGGACAACCCCAACCCTTCTGAAGGGAGGTCATCCCTCATTAAGTTTATAACTTATTAAATTTATACTATACGAAGTTGTTACTTTTATCTCAACTTTTAATTTAAAATAAATTGAGAACTAAATTTAGTTTTCAAGGGTAATTCATGAATATTTGAAGAGTTAAGGACAACAAATCTTTGTGTGGTGATAAGCATAAATATATTTAATGTTTCTATTTGTAGCCAAGGAATCTGCACACCGAATTTGCTTTTTTTGCTGTTTTAACAAATTAGCGTTTATGTAAGAATGAGTCTGTAAGTATAAATGCGCTTTGCAAAATGCATACTAAATGAAATTTAAATACATTTTGAAAATGCTAATTAAATGCATTTAAAATGCTCTAAAATTGCATTAAAAATGTATTCTAGTTGCATTTAAATCACATTTCAATTGCATTTAGTGAAATACATTTCGCAAAATGCATTTAAAATGTAATTCTAATACATTTTAGAAAATGTTAAATAATTGCATTTAAAATGCTCTAAAAATGCGTTTTAAATGTATTTTTATTACATTTTAATCACATTTAAATTTCATTTAGACAAATGCATTTCGCTAAATAAATTTAAAATGTAATTTTAATACATTTTAGAAAATGCTAAATAATTGCATTTTAAAATATTTTTAAAATGCGTTCAAAATGTGTTATTATTGCATTTTAATAACAATTAAATTGCATTTCAATAAATGCATTTAGTAAAATGTATTTTAAATACGATTTTAAAACATTCAGGAAAATGCTTTATAATTGAATTTAAAATGCTCCAAAAATGCATTAACAATATATTTTAATTGCATTTAATTGCATTTTAATTGCATTTAGCCAAATGCAATTCACGAAAGGCATTTTAAGTGTATTTGTGTAATGAAAAATGCAATTAAAATGCAATTAATTGCATTTCCTTTTGATATGGGAGGCGCCTAATATAACTATTCAACTAAACACTTACCAAGTTTAAATAAAATAGGTTGTAAAACGTCGTCCGGAACGGGAATAAACTACCATTTTTTAACATAAAACCCGTATGGTTAACATTGCCGAGTGCGCAACAATGGGCTACCACCCCAAAGGTGAAGTTGACTCTTAAGGTTTATGTATAGAAGGTGTTAAACAATTAACTTGTCTATAAAGAGAATCAATGTTATGGCATATTATAATTACTAAAATATTTGTAAATAGTTTTTCTACCGAGGTACATAGATTGGGATATAGCTTTAAAAAGATCATATTTTCGTCTAATCGTACTCCATTTCAAACTACAGTTGTAACCATTTCCCCAGCTTCATGATCGGCCCCGATGGCTGTGTCTATGAGGGGAGAGGATGGATGAGCGTGGCGGCGTTCCCGCTGAGGCTGAACCGTCTAACATTCAGGGCTTTGTTGGTCGGCTATATCGGTGACTATAAAGGTAATGGATTCCTTGAATTGAACGTAATGCTTTATTTTTTATACAATTTTCAAACATCGCTACTAAATAATAAGGGATTGTTAAACAGCAGTGTAATTGAACATAAATCTTCTAGACATTTTGCTCCATGAATTCGGAATATTGTCAGTTTTTCATTTATCTTCGGATAATAGGAGGGTCCTAATATGAAGGGTCTTGGTCTGAGAGAATCGGGAAAATCAATGGAATGTTCAAAATACTCAATAAGAATAGCAAGGGGTACGGAAATCGTATGATTTCTGTACGTTAAAAAGTGTTTTTTTCATTTATTTTTTGAAAATGAGAGCCACATCATAAGACAATGAAATTTATACAGACCGAAATTAAATGGGAAATCCTTAAGGTAAAGTGAAAAACAGCGGCCCAGAAACACAGATATCCCCACTACGATTTTATTTTTAGTGAGCAATTAAGACAATTAGTTGTATGGAAACAGATAGACGAATGATTTTTTCAGACGTTTGTAATTGTTTTGGATCTGTAAAGAAATATGCTCATTTTGACATTTTGAGAGGTAGGAAAATAGCGGCTCCCACGGCAATTAGGAGGAGCAATTCTAGCATCAGTTCTTTATTTAACTCCATTTTTAGGGGCAAAAATAAATTAGTTTTTTTTTAATGTGATGTATCTAATTATGAGTTTTCGTCTACATTGGACAATGACAATATGTGAGGATCGATTGATAACCACCTATAGTACAAAGCTATTGAGTAATTTTTATTGCATTGAATTACAAAGAATTCCACTATCGTCTTTTAAATTTAACATATGATTACAAACTAACAGCTATTTATAACCATTTATAACCATTTATAACCATTTATATTTTATATTCCTTAACAGTAAAAAAAAAACCTAAGCACACTTATTAGGGGTCTTAAAAGCGAAAATATGGTAGTATTTTAATGAGTGTTTTGTAGGCATTATAGCTTATGCAAATGGCATCACAAAAATATTATCAATAAACTAAAATCTTCTTTCCCTTGAATTTCGTAGTAAATCAGCGTGTCACTATTACTGTTATTTTAAATATTTTAACTAGGGATTTAGACCCAATAAGCCACTAGTACTTTAACAAACAATGTCTTATAATGTATGAGTTAATATGAGTTATTGTTTACTATAAGATAAAGACATAACAAAAATATAGTCTGGGTATACATCTTCTTATATACATATTGTATAGGGAAATATGTCTCTTTGTTATCATAATGAGGTATAGCACATTATCAACGGCATAGTAGTAATATAGTTAATTTACTGTTGTATAAAATAAATACTGCACATGATAAATTGTTACTTCAATATCTCGTGTTTCAGATACCCCACCACCTAAGGCGTTTTTCCAGACACAAGAACAATTTCTTAAATATGGTGTTCAAAATAATTTTATCACAAAAAAATTTTATATTATTCAAATGCCAGCAGACCATATTAAAAATAGTTACAACAATTTTTTGTGAGGTATAAGAAAACGTTATACATAAAAAGTAAGGACAAAACTGTTATTTTAATAAGTGTTTCTTATTTATTTTTAAAATTAACTTAGCATTTCTTAATCCAGTATTTTTCTACCCATGTTATTTTTCTGTGTAATATATTTCTCTTTGTTGATTTTTAATACACTTAAACATATAAGTTATAAATTATTATATGAAATATCAAATACACTAGAATAGGTATGTTAAAATATAAAATAATGTTATAGATAAAAAAAAACATATTTTAAATAATTTTAATTAAAACAAAAAGAAGGTTTCACAGCTTTTGTGGTTTCTTCAATTGAAAGAAAACGTAAAAACTTTTAATCGTAAATAGAAAAGTTCAAAATAAGCACATTTGTTTTTCCTCCTCTCCTCCTTAAATATTTGTGTTATTATTTTAGTGAAACAAAATAATTGCCATATTATATAAGAAGTAGTTTGTTTTTCATACTCTTACTCAGTTTCATTTACATGCGCTTATTCCCGGTTTCATATTGGTTGTTACTCAGCTTTATTGAAATATGTTTTATGGCACAAAAGAAACATAGATACAATGGTTGATAACATACCTAAAGTACTATAACATGAAAACATATAAAATTACTAAAATAATTACTGGTAAGCACAGTACAGTAAGCAAATTGTATCGCATAAAAAGTGTATTATCGTAGGTCATAATTGTTTCCATTTATTTTTATGTCATCGATTGTGTATTTATAAGAGTAATATGTATATGAGTACTTGATAAAATTATTAGTTTAAAAGAAAACTTATTTAGATAATAAAATTGTTTGCATGATGTTCAGTTTAAGACATTCGTCAAACAAATCATTATACTAAACCAATATTAAACCCGATTTTAGAAACTGTACAGTGTTATTCAAGCTAATTTGTTCCAAACAAGTTTTGAATGAAACTACAATACTCAAAAATTTTCAGCATTTTATCGATACCACCAGAATGCACCTGTGCCTAAAAACCCGAGCCGATTGGTACGCAAAAAGTCCAAGATCGCTAACCCCAGAATTGGATGTACCCGTATCTTACGTGGTATTCTCCTTCAGCAATAAAAGGTATAGGAATAGAACTCGACCTCCTCTAGGGGCAAATCCAAGTAAAGAAGAAATTATCACAGAGCTTCTGTACTTGCAATATGGGGACAATAGGATTATGTGTGACATTCGGTACAAGTAAGTGAAAAATTACTCAAATTAGTTTTAAGACAAATTAATATGCAAAAAAATTCAATTTATTATTTATTATATGTAGCACCTGTTAAAATAATTTTTCAAGCATGTATTCAATATAGGCTAGCTGCGGTAACATCTTACAAGTTTTAAACTAATATCACTTCTATTGAAAAGCCGACTTTTCGTTTCCAAAATGAAATAAAGGTGAAGGAATACTAAAACTTATCCAGTCAATTAACATAGAATTTACACGGGTGCTTTAAAGGAATCTAATTCATTATAAAAGTTAGCAACATTTGTCATTCCTCATTCAAAATTTTTTTCTGTGTGCAGGGAGAGAGGACGTAAAAATTAAACTGAGGGGTTTGTGGAGTTTGTTAATACAAATTTGTGACGTTAACCCAATTTTTGTGATACGCAATTTAAAGTAACAGGGAAGAAAAAATTGCCAAGGGTAAAAGATTTAAATCTGAATTCTGTGCAGATTAGGAACAGATTAATTTTTTTATATATATAGGGTGAAATTTGTTATAAGCGTGTAATATTTTTATTGGCTTTTCAAGGAATCCAAAACTTTAAAATTTACATTTCAGTCCATATTATGACGCCTATTCTCATACATATTTATGTAGTCAATAATACCTACTTTTCATCACTAGGAGCAAAAGTGACTACATTTTCATTCTTTTTATGCAAGATAATTTTTGTTAATGTTAATTTGTGGTTAGACTCAAAATTATTGTTATCCTGAAGATGGACTATCATATATCTTAATGCGTAAAAATTGACAATCATATATTAAATATGCTTAGAACAAAATATATAACAAAGTATATAAATACAAATCAAAGTGTTTGTAAAGTTATAAATTATATTTATACAATTACGTATAATAATTATGTAAGTTTTTATAGTAGTTTAATATTTGTAATGACATTTTGTTTCAGCTTTATGATAGCGAGAGATGGATGCATCTATGAGGGCAGAGGTTGGTTGGGTGAGAGCAATTTACCAATACGGATAAAAGATTGGAGAAAACATGTGTTGTACGTCGGATACATCGGAGATTTTAGAGGTTGGAGCCCATTGATTGTTCGTAAATGTTGTGTAACCATTCGAATCGGAATGGGGTTTTCAATCGTTTACATATTATTCAATAACTTTGAAACAACCCAGTTTTATTTAGTAGAATCACTTTGATAACTTATAATTGTATTTGTTTTAGTAAAAATACGTCAGTCGCACTGTTAAATGTTATCACTAAATTACTTGCTTAAGTTAGTTACACGAATTGTGTACAACTTCAAAAACAAGAAAATATTTCATTTTCTTTGGACCACTGCTTTTTTTTACTTGTATATGTTTTATAATGATTACTCTCAAACTTTCAAAACTGTTGCAGGTAAAAGTCCACCAAAGGAAATCTTCCAGGCACGGGACGAGTTTCTTAAATACGGTGTTAAAAATGGCTTTATTACGAAGAAATTTTATACAATTCAACTACCAGCCACTGATATGGGAAGCAATTACAAAGACTACTTGTTTCAATAAACCATTATTAAATGGGGCCTTGTTTTAGTTATTGTTAGTATATTTTATGCTGTAAATTTTTTTCTTAGTTATAAATTTGATATTTTACTTTTACAATGTTAGTAATGTTTTCATTGTATTTATAAGATGTAATTATACAGGGTTTGTAATAGAAATCCGGGATTTTAAAAATGCATATAGTAATAAGATGCAAAATGTTGTTAATTTCCCTAAAACGAGTAACTTACGAAGTTTTACTCATACCAATTAAGGATGTTTTCAAGGTCATTGACCTTGAAGTTATGTGGAAGAGGTCAGTGTCGTATTCCAAAATGTTCAATTCGGAAAAGGCTCTATTAATTGTGACATGGTACAGGGTTTCCACAGGGTTGACATGGTTTTCCGTCAGTTAGATGGCGTTGAGGGTTTAGTCGACTTCCATCAAGTTGAGGCACCGCCACAATTCATTTTGCATGAGGCAAAATGAATTGGCACACTGACTCGGCAAACAATGTATTGGAGGATAAGACTATTCCGTGGCTTCCAAAGACTCCTCATAAGGATCTGTTGGACTTGTCTGTGCCACCAGCACATAGAAAATTTGCTGTATGGGAATAACATTTGAAATATTGGCCTTCTCAGGGAACGAATAATCAATCGTGTGGCAACCGTGCTCTCCTGAACATTGTAAGAGGTCGAATTCGCTCTCCTGGACATTGTAAGTGGTCGAATTCGCGGTCCTCGACATTGTAAGAGGTCGAATTCGCTGTCCTCGACATTGTAAGAGGTCGAATTCGCTGTCCTCGACATTGTAAGAGGTCGAATTCGCTGTCCTCGACATTGTAAGAGGTCGAATTCGCTGTCCTCGACATTGTAAGAGGTCGAATTCGCTGTCCTCGACATTGTAAGAGGTCGAATTTGCTGTCCTGGACATTGTAAAAGGTCTAATTCGCTGTCCTGAACATTGTAAAAGGTCGAATTTGCTGTCCTGGACATTGTAAGAGGTCGAATTCGCTCTCCTGGACATTGTAAGTGGTCGAATTCGCGGTCCTCGACATTGTAAGAGGTCGAATTCGCTGTCCTCGACATTGTAAGAGGTCGAATTCGCTGTCCTCGACATTGTAAGAGGTCGAATTCGCTGTCCTCGACATTGTAAGAGGTCGAATTCGCTGTCCTCGACATTGTAAGAGGTCGAATTCGCTGTCCTCGACATTGTAAGAGGTCGAATTTGCTGTCCTGGACATTGTAAAAGGTCTAATTCGCTGTCCTGAACATTGTAAAAGGTCGAATTTGCTGTCCTGGACATTGTAAGAGGTCGAATTCGCTCTCCTGAACATTGTAAGACGTCGAATTCGCTGTCCTGGACATTGTAAGAGGTCGAATTCGCGGTCCTCGACATTGTAAGAGGTCGAATTCGCTGTCCTCGACATTGTAAGAGGTCGAATTCGCTGTCCTCGACATTGTAAGAGGTCGAATTCGCTGTCCTCGACATTGTAAGAGGTCGAATTCGCTGTCCTCGACATTGTAAGAGGTCGAATTCGCTGTCCTCGACATTGTAAGAGGTCGAATTTGCTGTCCTGGACATTGTAAAAGGTCTAATTCGCTGTCCTGAACATTGTAAAAGGTCGAATTTGCTGTCCTGGACATTGTAAGAGGTCGAATTCGCTCTCCTGAACATTGTAAGAGGTCGAATTCGCTGTCCTGGACATTGTAAGAGGTCGAATTCGCTGTCCTGGACATAGTAAAAGGTCGAATTTGCTGTCCTGGACATTGTAAGAGGTTGAATTCGCTGTCCTGGACATTGTAAGAGGTCGAATTCGCTGTCCTGAACATTGTAAGACGTCGAATACCGTTATTATGTGTGTCATAACTCTAACGAAGCTTATATTGAGCTTATCACAGCTCAGTAAAAAAAATAATAAAAAATTTCTAATCACATGTAAGTTCTTAACTTCATTGAAATATGTTCCCTCAAAATCCAGGATTTTTTATAAACACCCTGTATGAATTTTTATGCCAAAATAGCTACAACAATATTAGATACTGTATTATCATAAGTTATCCCATATCAAAAAATATGCAATTAATTGCATTTCTAAAAATGCAATTAATTACATTTAAATTGCATTTTGTAATGCAATTAATCATATTTTAATGATATTTTAAAATGCAATTAATTGCATTTGAAATATACAAATTTTGGCCCAATTAAATGCAATTTTAATACATTTTAATCGCATTTTAAAATGCATTTTAATCGCATTTTAAAATGCATTTTAATCGCATTTTAAAATGCATTTTAATCGCATTTTAAAATGCATTTTAATCGCATTTTAAAATGCATTTCAATCGCATTTTAAAATGCATTTTAATCACATTTTAAATACATTTTAATCGCATTTTAGATGCATCTTTGCCGCATTTTAAATGCATTTAAAATGGATTAAAATTGCATTTTAATCACAATTTTGATGTATTTTAATTTTATTTAAATTACAATTTAATGACATTTTAATTATATTTTATATAGGTTCAAATCACAGCATTTAAATGACTCTTCAACATTAAAATATTAAAGTATTGCCAGTTAGTGGTGGCAGCCACGGTAATATCCATGGGCGAAATCCATGGACATAGATTTACATTTCCTAGCAGTCTCCATGAGCAACGGTAGCACTTGAAGTATTGCCGCAGTTGCTCACTGATACTGCCAGGAGTGGCAATACCCATGAGGGGACAACCCCAACCCTTCTGAAGGGAGGTCATCCCTCATTAAGTTTATAACTTATTAAATTTATACTATACGAAGTTGTTACTTTTATCTCAACTTTTAATTTAAAATAAATTGAGAACTAAATTTAGTTTTCAAGGGTAATTCATGAATATTTGAAGAGTTAAGGACAACAAATCTTTGTGTGGTGATAAGCATAAATATATTTAATGTTTCTATTTGTAGCCAAGGAATCTGCACACCGAATTTGCTTTTTTTGCTGTTTTAACAAATTAGCGTTTATGTAAGAATGAGTCTGTAAGTATAAATGCGCTTTGCAAAATGCATACTAAATGAAATTTAAATACATTTTGAAAATGCTAATTAAATGCATTTAAAATGCTCTAAAATTGCATTAAAAATGTATTCTAGTTGCATTTAAATCACATTTCAATTGCATTTAGTGAAATACATTTCGCAAAATGCATTTAAAATGTAATTCTAATACATTTTAGAAAATGTTAAATAATTGCATTTAAAATGCTCTAAAAATGCGTTTTAAATGTATTTTTATTACATTTTAATCACATTTAAATTTCATTTAGACAAATGCATTTCGCTAAATAAATTTAAAATGTAATTTTAATACATTTTAGAAAATGCTAAATAATTGCATTTTAAAATATTTTTAAAATGCGTTCAAAATGTGTTATTATTGCATTTTAATAACAATTAAATTGCATTTCAATAAATGCATTTAGTAAAATGTATTTTAAATACGATTTTAAAACATTCAGGAAAATGCTTTATAATTGAATTTAAAATGCTCCAAAAATGCATTAACAATATATTTTAATTGCATTTAATTGCATTTTAATTGCATTTAGCCAAATGCAATTCACGAAAGGCATTTTAAGTGTATTTGTGTAATGAAAAATGCAATTAAAATGCAATTAATTGCATTTCCTTTTGATATGGGATAAGAACAAATGTATCACTTTGAAATAAAATGCGTTAAAAAATGTGTGTGAATGTGTGCGTTAAATGAAATAAATGTGTTTTGTGGATCATATAGCAGCAGAAGAAAACTTTATAGTAATTATGTACTCGTAAAATAGTAACAACTATTTCTTAACTTGTATTGATACGATTAAGGTTTCTTGCTTATTTCTTAGTACACTACCTATACCTAGTAAATTTAAGAAAATTAAACTTAAATAGCAGTTTGAAAAAATTAGTTTCCAATAAACAGGACCTTACTGTATCTATAAAACTTTGAGATTTTATTGTTATCTTAATTAATTCCTAAACTGTTTATGGGGTTTCTCTACACACTTCATCTGTTTACTGACTTCACTTAATTGACCAAACAGTCGGAGAAAAGTTTATTTCTAGTACATACAATTTTTCAATAAACAAAACAAAATGGTTTAGAAAAGAAAAAGAGTTAGTTTTTACTTTTGTTTAATATTTTTTATTCATGAAAATGAATTGTTTTTGCACCATGAAACTGCATAAAATAGTTATTAGCATTTGCAATGTGGAGTATTTTACAGAAATAAACTTTTCAATCAATTGTAATATAACAAAATTATGTATATTTGTATTGAATGTTATCTCTTAGATAAACTATTATCAATACTATACGCCAAAACTATTGCCTTCCTCTAAGAACCATTATTTCTTAATTAGTGTAATATTTGTAAAAAAAATCAGTTATATAATTTATTTGTTATGAAAAGAATACAAGCTATTTTATGTAAGTAAATGTATAGTATCTTACACGGTGAAGTTTGTATGAAATGTATTTTACAATGTATTACACTTTATACGTCAAACAAATTAGTAAAAACAATATTATAAAATTAATCAGTGTTTTTTATACAGAATTTTGTTCAAAGAGTTTGTCTAAGTAAGGTTGAATAGAGGTTATTTAATGGTTGTACACACCGAAACTAAACTAATACTATTAAACATTACATAATTTATTTAAAATATATCGAACAGTTACGTATTTGTTTATTTTCATACTCATTTTGTTGTAGTTTGTTAATTTTTATAAATTCAAACGTTTCCTCTGAATGATTCTATTAAAGTTTGCATTCGTGTTGCAAATACAGTCTACTACAAGTTTGTTATTGAAAGCCAATGTATCAGAAAAGTTTAAACCTAATTAACAAAGCAACAACCATGGTTTTATATTGACTTCATAAGCATTTTACATATATTTTAAACCTAGTTGATAATAGTAAACAGCAGTGATAAATAATCATGTTCTGTTAATAGGTGACAATGTATATTTGGCGTATTTGGCCCCAGCTGGTTAGCAAATTCAAAGGCAAAACGATAAAATGACAATCATAAAATAACACTTGCAGTGAAATAAAACAAATGGATTTTGACACATGGTTCAGAGTTCCGGAACAATCAGATTTGAAAATTACCTCCAAAAGAGTGTGGAGCTATCACAGAAAAGCTCCGAAAGGTCACCACCGAAAGGCTCCCCTTCACGTCCCGGTGACGTTTGTGTATTGCTCCTTCAACACTTGCTCGCCTGGAGGGCGTCAGAGAGAGTTTATCAAGAAACTTGGCCCGCGGCCGCGAACAATTGATGTTCTACAAACGCTTAAGTCCCTTCAATCCCTAGACTTCAGGAAGTACCAGCATGAAATTCGTTATAAGTAAGTGGTTTAGTTAAATTTATTCATGGTGGTATGACTATGTCTCTTAAGGAATTTATATCATGTATTTATCATCATTTACCCTGGGGGAATCAGTTTTCTTATATTCCAGTATTATTTAAAATAAAAATGGTTTATTTACCATTCCCTTAATCATGAAAGGTGTGAATAACGATTTGTTATTTTTATGGAATGTCCAGAAATATATAAATTGTAATGCGTTTAAATATGTATGAAGACGATTTCTTAGAGACATGAGTTTATGTTAGAAAAATTACAATTATTGCAAAGACTAATTATATTTATTTAACTTTTTTGAAAATTGTTTGTTATCGGTTGTTTACTTCTGACCGAACTCCGTAGTAAATGATGGGATGAAATTCACACAAAACAAAATCGAAAAAGTTTTTAGTAGTCAAAACTCTCACATATATGTGATTCATATTATTTAGCGACCTAGCTACAAAAAATAAATTTTTTTACTTTAAAAAACTCTGATCACGAAGAAAGTGTTTTTGAAAATGGTGTTTTAAAATGGAGTTTATTTTGCAAAATGATGCATCAAATTGTTTATGAATTAGGAAAGAGTTTTAAACAGTAAATTAAACTTAGTTTTTTATATCATTTTTTACCGTCACTTTTCAATGAGGATCAACCCTTTGGAGAAAGAGCTCAATAGGCAATCAGTGACTATAAGAAGAGCCGTAGCCTGGTCTTCACACCCGCATGACCGGTCTTCTGTCATTCCCCATTTGTATTTTCAATAATTCTATCTCCCTACTCCAGTGCGAACAAGCTTCGAACAAGCTGGGTTTAGACCTGGGCGCAACTGTTGTGACCAGGTTCTAGCTCTTACTTCTTTCATCGAGGATGGGTTTGAGCGAAGGCTGAAAACCTCCGTTGCTTTCTTAGATCTTACTGCAGCTTATGACAAAATCTGGAGAAAAGGCCTCCTTATTAAATTTTACAACCTGATTCCTTGCCCTTTCCTGTTGCGCCTCCTCAATTGGATCGACCAGTCATGCGGCTGTGGAGCGGAGTTCCAGACTATGACTCACATAGTCAATGAGTACCCTTCGAGTGCTTTCCCGGAAGAGCTGACGGGCCTTCATTGTGCAAGTGAAGCTGGGCTGCAATAGCTTAGCGCCCTGGATTTAGCTTTATAGAGAGATCATTAATGTTTATTTTAGTTTTATTTTAAATGTATTGACGCAGGTGCTTTGCACTGCAGGACATATTTTATTTATTTTATTATTATTATTTTTAAGATGGTAGCTATGACAGCCATACGATGTATATATAGTGCGTAATCGATTAAGGATTCCACTGATTCCGAGGAAGATCCATGCAACCTACTGCTTAGATCGGGTCAGCAATCAAAAAGTGATTCCGACATTAAAAAGAGTCCCAAGGGGAAGTCCAGTGTTAATGGATGGAAAGGTTTGTGTCCGTCAACTAGGGTGCTGTCCATAGTGATGGTTATCGGTACCTCAATCGGTCCTGTCACTTGCGGTAAATAATCATGGATGGGCACCTGTGTTGCAGATAAAATCTTATTATATTCCGTAATCAGGGCATATCAACATCTTATTTAAGGCGAAGCGATATTACACAGGACCGGGAGCCAGGGTACAGGGGTTACTATGAGTCTACCCACTAATAGCTCTCGTAGCCCTGTTTAGCTGGTCGTCGATTTCTCTGTAAAGCATACAATTCAACCACACGGGAGCACAGTACAGTATCCAGCAGTTGAGTAAACCAGGGACACAGCAGTTGTTCACAGAATTTGTGCGTTAGCTCCCCATGTAAAGCCAACAGTGATGGGCAATGTTAGTCCTAGTTCTCACATTGGCTGCCGACTTGTATCTCTTTTAAATGTAAGAGACAAATCTAAAGTTAGCTCAACACAGTCTGATTTTAAACTTTTGGTAGGCCAGACTATTGTTTAAGAGGAAGCAAGTGTCCTCAGTTTTAGTTGGTTTTGTATTTAGCTTCCATGCTTCGTTAAAGTAGTCACCGAAGGTTATGAAGTCATTTGTTAGTACTTTCTTAGCATGACGGAATTGCTGGTGCTGATAAGCCGGTACATTATAATCCACATTGATAAACTTTAAGGTGCGAGTGTCTGGAATCTCAGGAGTATAAACCTTAAACAACTGTGGGGCAAGCAGTGAAACCTGTGACAGGCCATATCTTCGTAAACTAAATGTACTTTCCTTATACCCAAATATACTTTTATCATCCTTTTGGAGAGTATATAGTTGAGGAGAATGAACAAGAAAGCGCAATTGATCAGGTTTTAAAATTTAATAAGAAGGCTTTTTCTCCAGACAGTGTCATAAGCTTCAGTTAAATTTAAGATTAATTGAAATTCTAAACTATAGGGCCACATTTAAAATTGAAAATTATCATATAAAAATAAACTTCTAGTTTTAATCATTTCTTAGGAAAGCTGAGGTTTTTTTACTCTAGCTGTCAGTCCCGCATTGAACCTCTCATCTATGGATTTATGGATTTATTTCAGCCACCGTAGGAGATAGATGTGGTCTAACCCCTGAAATAAGGAATGTTGCTTAGCTTTTTTTAAGTAGATTAATTGTAACATAGGAAACATCTTGACGTTTTGATAAAACTAAAGTACGTACAGGAAAACATATTATAAATTTAAAGTTTCTTTAAAATATGTAATATATTATTTTGTCAAAGAAGATTGCAGGCTTTTGTTGTCTTCGTTTGACCCATCCGGAGCGCTAACCACTACGCCACCGACTCACCAAACCCACTAAATCCACCCCCCAATATTAGGTTTTGGATAAATATTGTTTAGTATATCATTGTACCTATGTGTAAAAATCATAATAAAACTGTTTCCATTTTTTCATTCTCTCCGAGAAAGAAATTACAAAACAATTACAATTTGGGGACGAAATTGCATTAATTGTCAAAATTGTGTTTATTGATGTGTAATTTATCCACGTTCCAGCTTTATGATCGGTGGGGATGGGGTCGTATATGAAGGAAGGGGTTGGAAAGACCGCCCGTCTCTACCTCAGAAACACTTTTACAACATGAACAATAGTTTTTATATCGGCTTCATAGGAAACTGGCAGGGTGAGTATATAGACAATGAAATGGGACGAAAGTTGTATGAGAAGTCTTTTTCACCTGAATTCATTATATTGGTTATGTTGTTTTTATTATTGGTATAACAAGAAGCTAATATTTTAATTATATGTAAATGGTGTGTAACATTGTATCTTTATATTTATTTATATTTTTCGAACCATCCTACAGTCATTATGTTTTTGTACGATGGGCGTAATGTGAAATGATTTCACAAGGTGATCATAGATTAACATTTCCAGTATAAAGCTATCTCTCTTTTTCAGTGAGCAGAATTCATTAGTTTAATAATGATATATTTTGAAGCTTTTATCGTATGATGTAATGTAAAAAAGGCATGTCCGTCGTTCCATATTGAAACACATTTTCCTTTTCTGTATAATTTTCATCAAAACCAATATATTAAGTAATTTTACAAACGTACTGCGAGTGTGCAGTCCTTTTGTAAAGTTACTAAAGTGAAAAGTCTACAATTGGACAATTTAATTGTAATCTTTCAGCCTATGGAATTTCATATTCTATGACCCTTGTTTATTACATCTATACAGTAAATTTGTTTTTGGTAGTTTTAAATATAAATCTCTCTTAAAAGTGTTGAGTAAATTTAGTTCTTTTTTAATTTGTATCATCGCTATTGTTGAATATTACGTTTTTCATAATGACTCATAAATCAAATATTTTCGTTAAAAAAAAATACATAACAAAAATCATCTCAAAATAATATTTATAATAATATTAATCACCATTTTAGCTGTGGAACTTCAAATTGCTTAAAACAGAACATCTTGGAAGATGTTTTTAAATTCTTGAAAAATTGTATTGCCAAAATATATGAAAGAGTTTTATACACCTATATATCAGTATAATAATGTGTATAAGTAATGTATGTACAAATTCAGCCGCCACAAAGTCTTAACATAATAATTTATGTAGGACTATTTTTATCAAGTCTTATTATTAATAAATTATTCATGAAATTTTATAAGCAGCGTGGGTCAAAATTTTAACAAGCAGTATTACTGATAGATTTTCTAAAAAAAGTAAATAAACCTATACCAATTTCTTAATTGACTAATAATTTTTTATTTGTACTTTTCAGACGAACCACCAGATCAAAAGCTATTTGAACTCAGGGATGAAGTTATAAAAATGGGCATTCAAAAAAAGGTGATACAAGAAAAGTTTTTATTAGTCACACTTGCCTTTCCAAGTGTTTATAAGTTGGACTTTGACTATTACATAAAGTAAAGATGGAGAAGGACATACATTTTTGTACATTTTTATGTAAATATTATTTATTTTATAGAATTAACATTTTTTATATTTCGTAAAACTTGTAATGAATACAGATTAATATTGCTGTTAATGTTTTTTTTCCTTTCGTCCTCTTTTGGTTTTGTCGTAATTAATAATAATAAATATTATAATAAAAACCATTTACAAATGGTTTGCCACAGGAGAAAATAAAACTGTATTCGTAGAACTGATTTAGTAACAACATTTTAAAAGATTGACAAAACTTAAGACTTCTCTATAGGAAAGAAAAATATTTAAAAAATATATAGAAAAAATACGAAAATTATTTACAATTTAGGAAAAAATTTTTAGTCTCACACGATTTAGGCTAAATGCTATTTAAGTAATGACGGCCTTAGCTATTTTTACGTACTTGAATTAAAAAACAATAATAATAATAAATAAAAAAAACCTTTCCGGACGTGACTTAACTGTTAGTTTTTAAAGATTAAAACATTGGATAAACTTTTTTGTGTATTTGTATAACAGTGTAATTTTTGTAATGTTTTGAAGGGGGACGGTCCAAACCCCAGTCGTGTTACTATTTAACATCGATCAAATGTTAGTTACATCATTAGTTAATAGCCCAATTAATTAATAATTAATTTAGCCTCGATTACATCATTAATTAATAGCCCAATGAAAAGTTACAACCAGGTCCAGAATCAAACCTTCGAAAAGCTACTGCTTTTTATCAGGATCAAACCGGCAACTTTTCGATTCAAATGTGAGCACTACAACCACTGAGCTACCCAGTCAGTTTATTTTAAAATAGAAAAAAGAGATTCAAATTGTCCATCTAGTTTGATTAACATTAAAAAAAAATTAATTAATTTACATGATTTTTTTCTAAATACGATTTAAAATATTTAAAGACAGAAAAATTGGTAGTTTACCCTAAAATTTTGTTCTCCAAGATGACATTTGTTATTAAATAAAACTTCTAAGACTGTAAGGTGAACAGTGAACATTATTCCATATATAAAATTTTCAGTTTAAAAAAATAATAAAATACACACCCAAAGATTGTTGTCTACAAAATTATTTCTTAAATATTTTGTGATAGCACAGAACATAATTTACGGATTAATTTAACTAACTAATAATCTTCAATTCCATGGTGTTTTGAATGAATTTACGATGTCTTCAATAAACGACAAAATATTTTCAAAACTTATTCCTTGAAAGGAAAAGAAAATAATGCCCAAGTTTCATGAACAAATCATTGTGATTATTCACTTTGCTATTGTCAACAGAGGGTGATAATGTATATGTTTATGAAAGTTATTTAAGATAAACTACTTGAAGTTATCTATCTACGAAAAATACGGTGTTAAACAACCAGTGTAGTATTGAATAATATTCCCAATGAAAATGTCTCTATGAAATATTTCATTCGTAAAATTTCAAGAGCCTTTATAAACAGATTTTATCAAAATTAAATGATAAAAAGAAGGAGGGGGATTCGACCATGAAGGAAACCCTAACATCGGGTAAATTGATTGCTGTTTGTTTTTATCGTGATTTCATCGAACTCTAATTTATGAAATTTTTTATTTACATTTGTGATTGTTACTGTTAGTGAAAAATAAAAATAATAGTTTTTTTTTAAGAAATAATGTAGTTCACGAGCTGTAAGAATATATGTAAAAATAGGTTATCATGTAACCCTCAGGGTATTATTTACAACGAGTACGACAGTTTGTATAGTTACAAATTATGTTACAATTTTGTATTTTCTAAGAGGATATAAATCTATTGAAAGAACATGGAAAAAGTGAAGGTCAAATATTTTAAGAGTACTTAAGTTAAAATATGCAATGGATATTTTATGTGACATCTAAAATATTTAAACAGGACAAAAATTTTAAAAGTTCTAAATGTAAATATAGAAAAATATGCATTTCTGTCTTCATTGGAGAGATTTCATTTATATGAGGATTGGTTTAAGTTGGATAAAAGGTTCTACATTGTTTATATTAATTATATTAACATTTAGCAGTAATTATGATAAATTCAGGTTAGCAGGTAATGTCATTCAACTCGAATACTTTGTTTTCAGATGTCAATCCAAAAATAAGGACCATTTTATGAAATATACAAATTTTAATTGTTAAATATTGATAATTCTAATACAAATAAAAATGGATGAAACCTTTGAATTTAAAAGCAAATTTGCAAAACCAGAAAAAGCTAAATTAACAACCCGGGACTTCTGGTATAACTTTGACACAACAACGTTTAAGGTTAGATCGAAAAAGGTATGGGCACATAACCGAAAACCTCCAAAATATGCCAATCCATATGTTCCCCTTAAGATCCCGGTACCCAATGTTTATCTGACGTTCAGTATGGGGCACAAAGGGGAGAACATTTGGTATTATACTTCCTATCTTGGCCCCAGACCAACTACCAAGAAGGTATTACAAGTCATGCAAACCTTGCAGGCTGACGAGTTCAAAAAGGGGAAGCCAGATATAAAGTTCAAGTAAGAAATTATTTTTGTATTAATTGTATTTTCTTTATTCAATTATTGTTTTTTTTTTAATATTAGAAAGCGATACTATTTTTCTTTCTGCAAAGTTTGAAACAAGAACCTCTCCGATTCTTGAAGTAGTTTTTAAATTGGAAATTTTCATATGAAATGAAAAGGTTTTACTCAATATTCTTTCAAAAATTATAATTAGTTAAATGTTTAAATGTCCATGGTTATGTAAATATCAATTTTAAAAAGTTGGAATTTTTCTTAATGCGACCGTAACATGATTTTTGTATTTCCCTATTTACCGTAAATATTTCATTTAAAAGTAAACAAATATCGTATAAAAATTGAAACCACTTTTAGTCAATTACAGCAAAATAAAAATATACTAAATGCTTTTGAAGTATTTATTTAAATGTTATATTTTATTTATTTTCTAATACTTTTGTTTGTGGAATGAAAATAAAGGTAACTTTAAAGTATTTACAAATACTGGGGTTTTCCTTTAAATAACATTAACATTGAAAAACTCTTCCTTCTTACTAAAAATTTAATTTAAAGTGGTTAGTTTTATTTATTGTGATATCTCTTCTGTAATTTTCAGCTTCATGGTGGGTGGGGATGGAGTGGTGTATGAGGGACGGGGGTGGAATTATCGACCATCTTTACCTACTAAATATTTTTACCACAGAGATAAAGCTGTTTATATCGGATTCGTAGGAAACTGGGAAGGTAAGTGTCTTTTTTACAAACATTTGTTAGATATTTTTAGGTATTTTAGATACTCTGTGGTGCGTATTTAAAGGTGAGTATGACTGAAGGGGTGAGTGTGATGATTGTAATGGATCAGATGAGGTGTAGCTTTGTTACTGACAAATATTAACTGTTTCATTTGTCAGGATCATTAATTAATAGCCCAATGACCAAAGGCAGCTGGGTAGAGTATCGAACCATCAAAAAGCACTAACTTTTCTCAGGATCTAACCGGCAACCTTCAGATTCAAAGGAAAGCTCTTTTAACCACTCAGCTACCCAGCCAGTTTATCATTTGTTACAAACGAAGGTCCTGTATAGTCCATTTGCTGAGAATGGTCCTGTGTGTCATTCATTTACCAGAGTAGCACCCTGTTGGAGGTAGTTCCTTAGGGTCAAGTAATCGAGAAAAAAACTTGGTTGCTTGACCAGAAAAGTGGTGCTTTTCGTAAAACGATGCCATCTTGGATTTTTTTATTTTTAGCATTTATGATCATTTATAAGAGCTTTTCAGGTATGGGTACCATATTATATGTTTTTTGGTATGCTCATCAAGTTTATTTATATTTTAAAAACTATTAAATAACAAATAAAGTAAAATTGGTTAGCTTTCAAGACTTTTATTTTAAGACAATATTTTATTGTTGGAAAAAAAACAAATTTTTCAATTTTTTTTATTCTATTAAATTTTACTTAACACCTTTGAGATTAAAAAACAAATAATTTGATTCCTCAAATAGGGTTATATGTTACTTTGTTGCAGAAAAAAACTTACAACAACTTTTTGAGGATACAACAAGTTGAGGATGCAAATTATTTGTGTGTTTAAGCTCTTTGTCAACGTGTGAAATACAATATGATAAAATAAAAATTAAATATTTTTAAAAACAAAAATTTGACTTTTTCACATGTAAAAACTTGAAAAAAGTCTTTGAAATTAAGTTATTTTTATTTGTGTGTTATTTTCATATATTTTTTTAATAAAAAAAAAGTCTAACACCACAGAAAACATATAATATGATACCCTGGTTACATACAAAGTCCTTATATACGATCATAAAGTCTAAAAATTAAAAAAAAAAATCAAGATGGCGTTGTTTTTTTCGAAAAAGTATCACTTTTCTGGTCAAGCACTTAATTTTTTCTTCATTAATGACCCTAAGGAACAACTTTCAATAGAGTGCTCCCCCTCCGGTACCTGAATGACACACAGAGCCCGTTACAGCGGTAGTAGACAACATTTTTCTGTGTATGGGATATTTCTGAACGAGAGTTTTCTATCGATTATTATGATATTTTAACATTGTAACACTCAATTGCTGCTTAGAAGTAAGTATTAAATAATGATTACTTTTAATAAATCTCAAGTTAAGTTGTACTATACAATAAACTGAACTAAAGTATTTAGTTAAGAAAGAAAATGTTTCATTTATTTATAAATTGCTCCATTTTTAAAGATATTGTGGTAAAATTATTTACATGTACAATTTTACTAATTCACAAAATGTATCAGTTATGCTTGAATAATTTTAAGAGGAAGCAAATATGTAAAGTTAGTTTTTAACAATCAAAAGAATAAATGATTTTATTTTCTAATAGAACTGTCAAACTTACGTTTTTTTATAATCCATCCATTAAGCATACAATATAGACTTTCTTCCCAAACTCCATAGAAATTCAGTACATTTTAATACGATCTAAGATTTTTTACTTTTCACAGTGTAATAAGCAATGAAATAATTATTCAAATGCAACCTGAATTAAAATGAGATTGTTTTGTTTCAGAGGAACCTCCTCATCCACATCTCCTGGAACTTAAAGATGAACTCATTAAAATAGGAGTTGAGAAAAAATTTATCAGAAAAAACCATTTGCAGATAGCAATTGGATTTCCTTGTAAATACATTCCATTCCCTATACCATAAGAAGTTATTTATATTGTTTTATATATATTTTTAATAAACATCTATATAAAGCGTTACTAAAAAGTATTTAGTTAAGTTTTAAAAGTTTATGTTCTTTAAAACTATTTTTAAGGGTCTTGTAATGTTGTTTGGACTATCTTAAATTAAAATTTAGGTTTTACTACAATGAAAAAGACTCTACTCATGAACAAAACCACTCTTCGAAGAATTATTAAATTCTAGTGCACCTATTGAATTTTTTAAGTAATAATAATAGATCTTAATGAACTTACTGATGGTATAGAGAAAAATTTTGTTACAAAACTACTTAAGATATATACTTATTTGGGTATATATTTTATTTTATTTAAGTATTGTATTTTATAAAACCAATTCCTCCTAAGACCCAAAGATAAAATACGGTAAAAACGATCCTTAAAAATCAACTGCAATATTAACATAAGGTCTGACAATTTAATACCGAACAGAAAACGCCGAAGCCTGATAACAATTAAGAAGGTCTAATATGTTGGTCTAATATTATTCTGACAATTGAAGGCTAGAAATAGTATATTTCGTCACTAGTCCGGAAAGTGGTTGTTATCGGTGCAAGACCCAGTTTCAGGTACGAGGCGAAGCAGAGTACTTGAATTCGATCAAGCACCGATATACCACTTTCGGACGAGTTACGAACAGTACTTTTCATCATACCACATTTAATAAATTTAAAGTTTGGATAAAAATTAATATTTTAACCTATATTCCCGGTCTTATGTTGTTATTTGTTTATATTGTATTTGAACTATTTACAGCTGTTGTTAAAATTAAAAATAAATTAACTTGTTTAGTGTCCCGAAAACCACTGTTTCGCGGTCTAGTCCCGAAAAATTTGTTTACCAACACGTTTATCCAACTCACCGGGAATCAACTAGTTTCGATCACAGCAGACCGTTCCGAAAACAACGTTTATCGTTAATGGTATGATGAAAAAACTTTTTTATCATTCCGTACGAAATCAGCCTGATTTTTTTCTCTCAATAGTACAAAGACCTTTCATTTTTTGTCCTAGGACTGATAAATCAGCTGGAGAATTTTTCATGTCCTCGGACTGAAAAGTCAGCTGTTTGCTAAGTATATTAGGCTCATATTGTTCTACCATTAAACTCTTAATAACGATCCAGATACATTTTATAATATTACTATCAAATAAAACAAGACTGGAACACACTGAGTCATTATTTAAAATTCTAAAAATTTTACCTCTTAGGAACTTATATCTTTTTAAAGTACTGAGGGTACCTTTTTCCTTCTGTAAAAGTGGAAACAGGCCTAAATATAACATGGTACCAATCTCATAAATAAATTCAATATTGATCTACTTAAACCAAATTTGACAATTTATAACAAGTTGTATTCTTATTTAGCCCCAACATTTTTTAATCGTTTGCCGGACAATATTAAAAATATTAGTAATAGAAACAAATTTTGTAAATTTGTGAACACACATATACTGAACCATGATAGTATTGAAATGTTTTTACATACAATGTCATAGAAAGTGTGGCGTTTTATTTTTATGCTCTAAGTTAAGATATATATATTTTTTACTTACTGTATTATTTTTCTTAAATGTTTTATTATTCAAATCATTTTAAAACCACTGTTGTTTTAAATATAATTTTGATTTGTTGAATTCTTTTCTTCGTGTTATTTAGCCTTGTTAACACTTGTAGTTATTATTATTTTTTAACTATAATATTAAATCAATGATCTTCATATGTTACCTACTGAAAGTGTATTGTTGTTAGTTTAATGACCAGTTACATCTACCGCTCGAGCGGGAAGAATAAGTGCGCGTGTAGGTTCCCGTACGGGCAATAGACCTCGGGACCCAATTATTGGTCATTGATTTTAATTTTATTTCTAATTATTATAAAAAATAATTATTTAAATTTATATTGTAAATATTTTTCTTTTGTAACAAGTAGGAATTGTGTTTTGAGTTATGTATATTGTTTCAATATTGTAAAAATGTTTAAAGGATCAAAAAATATTTAATTTCATTTCTTTATTATTTATTTATTAATGTTGAGAAGCATAATTTTGAAATTCTAACTTTATAAAGAGCATTGTTTGTTAATAACAGAAATGTAAACACTGCATATTACTTACTTTGTAAGTGTAACCTCTAAAGTGCAACTTTTTTTGTTAATATTTTTTACGATCAAGAAAAAAAAATTTATACGATCACTTGCAGCAAAAGTGTCTTTTTGATGCTTAATAGTTTTAAAACAAAAAACCCCGCTTTTGCTCCTAGTGATGAAAACAATTATAAAGATGTAAAATTTAAAAACCCTACTTAATTTTGTATTTTATATACAAAGTGAATGTTGTGTAGCGGTACCTTGGGGGTAGATTTTTGGGTTTTCAAATAGCAGGTTTTGGTTCAAAGAAATTCAACTATGTCATCTCAACAGTTCTGGCCCTATTAGAGATATAACCAAACTCAACGGTCTTACCAATCAGACGTTGTAAATAACATGTGTTTTACGTTGACAAATCATGGCAACTAAGATTGATTTTTATTGTACAGTACCTACTACTGTTCCGACTGTATATTTTATTTTTAAGTCAACGATGTATTACAAGGTAATGATTAAATATTTAATCTTTCAACATCTTTAGATAATTTTAAGAGTATTATCATTAACTATGTACACTAACGTGAATAGACCTATCATCTAATGCATTTAGTTTGAGGCAAAAATTTGGAATTTTCGTGTACGCGGCGCCAGAGTCGCTACCATTGATGTTGTTATTATTTAGCTGAATTTACAGTGCTACGAGAACATTTCATCACCACATAAACAAAAATCTCCATTATAAAATGTTTAATCCTTGATTGAGAAAATTGGTAATACTGATTTGCCTATCATATGACTCCTGTACTTCGATGTACGCCGCACGAGATCGCACCACCGTCAATAGGTTTCAAACACGCCTACGCTATGAGAAGTCTACTCACGTTAGTGTACATATTCAATGGTATTATAAACTTTTTCCCTGTTTTGGATGAGACCTTATATTCGTTATCATTAAACATGAGTCGTATACGGGATAAGTCTTTGTCTATAACTAATGAAAAGTTTACTGAGATTTCTTACTTAATGTAGACACTGAAATTATCAGAAAACATAGTTGTACATTTAGATGATAACACTGTGAAAACGAAGTAGAAGAATAAAATCGAATTGCATAACAATGTTAATTCTCATAACGATGGGTTGGCATGATAATTTGTTTACTAAATGTTGCTATGAGTAAATTTAGTTAAAATAATTGAACATACGTAAGTTTTTTTTTTCTTTTATTTACTTTTTACATTCTTAAAATATTATCATGGTCAATGTATACACTTGTATTTTGATATATTGTTTTATAAAGTAATTATATACTCATTGATTATTTTTTTACCATAATAGTAATAAATTACAATAATAGCATATGTTTTACTGTTCTTTATAACAATTTAAATTTAATTATCAATATAATATGTACATAGCCTAATCAAATATTTGATGTTTTACAGTCTATACATTTAATTATATTTTTACATAACATAAATTATTACTCACTTTTCACTCAAAAGATTTTGTTGATTTAAAAAATAACAACCATTGGAAATTCGCCAAGTACGCAAGTCTGCTGAGACAAGGGTATGTGGTTTCATTTTTATTTGAACCACCACGGTAGTGGAGTGAGTGCAGAAGGCTAGGGTATATTAACTAGGTTAAAATGCCTAGCTTTCTCCTTCCTTGTTTTGGTTTTCAAAAGGTATTAAATTAAATAACGTATAGGGAACACTAACGTCCCTGTAACTCTCCATCTTAAATTACCAAAGTTTGGGTACACTTAAGGAAATCAATACACACTACCCATTTGAAATTTTTGGTGTTTTTAAACATACATTTGTAAGTACTTTAAACAAAAAGAATCATAGTATTATATTTTTAATTATTTTTTAAACATTTTTAAAAATTGTACATTTTTTATGTGTTTTATTATATATTTTTTAAATAAAAATATGTCATATAAGAGGTTTCTGGTTCATCTTAATATAAAAGCAAGTGTCCTACCTACCTATGCAAATTTCAGAACAATCTAAGCATCATTGGCCGGGTAAAGTGTACTTAAAGTGTAAAAATCAATACTTTTCAGGAACGCGAGAAAGCCTTACACTTGGTGTAGACTTTGAAACCTCAAAGTCTACACCAAGTGTAAGGCTTTCTCGCGTTCCTGAAAAGTATTGATTTTTACACTTTAAGTACACTTTACCCGGCCAATGATGCTTAGATTGTTCTGAAATTTGCATAGGTAGGTAGGACACTTCCACTTGCTTTTATATTAAGATGAACCAGAAACCTCTTATATGACATATTTTTATTTAAAAAATATATAATAAAACACATAAAAAATGTACAATTTTTAAAAATGTTTAAAAAATAATTGGTTTAAATTGTTTTTGTCCAATTGGTTTAAAATTAACCAATTGGACACTCCTTGAAGGACGCTCTTTGAGTTTTTGAACTATTATTCGTGACTTTACTGGTATGTACATTACAATGAACATTTCATTTATTTAATTTATTGATTCTACCCACAGTTATATCACTTTACTGTCAAACAAAAACACAGCACAACACAAAGTAAACACTAACATCACAAGCCAAATGTCAACCATCAACAACAGTCACAGCTGATATATAAATTTGCAACCATTGAAACATAAGAGGAGAAAATCTGTACAACGATTTTGGTTACAGAAATAACACGTATGCATTATACAAATTAAATTTGTATAAAACTCACGGCTGAGTTTCGGATGTCTGAACTTTACTCATGGGACAAAGTGCAGAGTTATTATTATTATTATTTTGTATGATTACAAAAAAAAAAAAAAATATTAGTGCTTAGTATCAAAATAATCAGAATAATATGGTAAACATTCTGATACAATAAAATGTTGATTAATTCTTTTACATCAGTGTCCACATTTTAATTAAAGGTTTATTTAATTTTCTTTCCAGTAGGAATGCCGGACTCAGACATAACGTTCGTAAGGCGGGTAGAGTGGGACGCGAAGGAGCCCTCGTTCATCCCTACGATGACCTCCCCCGCGAGGATGGTGTTCTTCGGCTACCCCCAGCAGCTCTACTCCCCCACGGGCAAGGCTTGGCTCACGAACCGCCCCTCCTTCGAGGCTGCGCTCTCTGAGATCAAGTTCACCCAGGTCATGGACATGCGCAAGTACCCCGATATAAGATACAAGTAAATCTATTTTCTTGTCTAACGGATTAGGCCTATATATATAGGTGGAATAATAAAGAGACGTCCAATCAGAATAGCTAAAATAGTAACCAAGGAAACGAGAGTAAAGTGTGGTATGGTTGCCAAGGAAACGGAGGGAATTATGGGTGAAATGGCGCAAATCAAAAAGGGACACAAAATTAACATGTGATGAGCACTCAATATCTAATCAACCTCTTTGGCCATATCCGTTAAAATTTTTATTTTAACACATGAGGATCGTTTGTGAAGAGTAGAAATTAAACTCAATATTTGGATAGGTCGAAATGAAAGTAATTAAAAATATGATTATTGAATTGCGGCAAACAAAAATCAAAGATTTTTTTCGAAAAGGATGTACCTAAAAGCATTTTCGGTGTGGCTTAGTGTTATGTGGGTTGCCTTTCAGCTAACATCTACGAAACAGTATCTTTAAAAATTACAACATAGGAGTCATAAAGTTGTAAAGATATTAAAAGAAAACTCGCGCTGCATGTCATTATATTTCTTAAGATGCCGTTGTATAAATATTTGATACCACTTTGAAGTTTAACGTTTTTTAACTACGACCACACTTAATTTTTTATGAAATCTTATCTTAATAACCACAATATAAATTAGTGATATTAGTTTTGCCATGCAGTAGAATGCTACTAACATCCAAAAACAAAATTCCAGATGTTCTTTTAATTCAAACAAAAACAAAAAAAATGTTTTGGTTAGGGGCCGTCCATAAATTACGTCATCTGAAAATAGGGGGGGAGGGTCGAGATTGAAAATGACGGTAGGATGATGTGCAAGGGGGGGGTCGGATTTGATATGACGTCATTTAAAAAAATGATGTTTTATATCAAATTTTGACAGTAAAACAATGATAAATTCGTACACAATTAAACTATTATAAAATAATTATCTAATAAAATACATTAGACTATTTTAGGCATTGTTTTATTGTTTATTTTTTCCATTAAGAAAGTCATTTTGGCTTTATTTCTGAAGGTAAATTCAAATTTTATTGGTCAATGTTTTTAGTTTATCAGGTAGCGTTCATTGTCAGACCAAGGTAAGTACAAAAAGCGTTATTTTTACTTAAAACGGGGGTTTGTTAAAAATGACGTCATTTTTCTAAAAGGGGGGGGGGTCAGACAAATTATGATGGAAGGATGATTTTAGGGGGGGAGGGTCCAAAAATGGCCAAAATGCGATGACGTAATTTATGGACGGCCCCTTACTTCATCCGACTATGTACATCACTATAGAAAGCTAATTCAGTTTTGGACATCTTGGTAAATATTAAACACTTAATCTCCTTCAGCTTATTATAATAGCTATAATACAATTATTACAGCGTATTATAATTTTTCAGCTATAATAATAGCTAAAAAAAGTAACTTTCAATTATACTATTAAAAAAATTGTTAGTTTTTAAAATTAATCTTAATTAATCTTTAAAATAAATTAATCTTTAATAATTTTATTTTTATGGTTATGCATATTCTATGGTAAAGCTATGGTCTTTTATTTCCACTGATAGCTTAGACAAATAAAAGATAGAATTAGCCACAAGATAAAACAAAGAGATAGTCAATGTCAGTTTATATAATTGAGGGTGGATTTCCAGCTCAATTGTAGGTTATCAAAACATTCTTCACCGCTTCTACTTCCTAGATTCAATTAAAACTAGTAAACAAGCTTGGTTACTTAGAGCGACTCAATAGTATAAATAAATTAAACATATGAACAAATAGTACTTTAAATCTTATATCAGAGAACTTTTTACAAACTCTTTTTATGTTTTGCCAACTATATTTAATTTACAGTAAACTTTCATGTTTCTTACTTGTCTCTTTTTAGGAGAAACATTAAAAATATTAACATAGATGCAGTTCTATTTCAAAATAATTCCATACTGAATTCTATTTATATATAAGCGAATCTATTTATATATAAGCTATTTATATCTACTATATATTTGTCAAACACCACTGACTCACGTATCAACGTACAGCCTAAACTACTAGACCTAGAACCTTGAAATTTTGTATGGATGTTCCTTTTAGGGTGTAGGCATCCACTAAGAAACGGTTTTTGACGGTTTTGAAAATTCCTTCAGGGCTCCGCCCCACACGTCTTCAAAGTTACCATGTTATTCTTATGGAAGCAACATTTTTGTATTGGAACATATGATTACATTAAGGAATATTAATTTTGTAAACAGCTGTTCTGATTCAAATTATTGAGGGGAGATTGGTAATAAGAAACTAGAGGATAGTTGCGGCGAGTGAGCTTAGCGACCAAGCTAAACCTGACGGGGAGTGATTACTGACTGACTCATCATAAAATCTCAGGAACTACCAAACGTATTTAAACACAGGTTCGTCTTGCCTCTTAGGTGCTTACTAAGAAATGATCTAACAGAATTCCTTCAGGGCTCCGCCCCACAGGCCTTCAAAATTTTAATATAACGCTATCCACATGGAAAATTTTAAATACGAATTAGGAAACCTGCACGGTTTAAATTTGGAGTGATCTCTTTTTCTTAGGTGCTCAAAAAATTGCTTTAAACATCCCTTTTAGGGCTCCGCCCCACAGGACTTCAGAATTACTTTAGGGCCTCCGGGGTCGATATTTGACATGGACGTTTCTCTTTGCTCATGGGTGCTCACTAAAAAACGGTTTTCAAATACAGTTTTCGAAGTTCTTTAGGACTCCGCCCTACAGGACTTTAAATTACTTTAGGGCTTCCGGGGTCGTTATTTGACATGGACGTTTCTCTTTGCTCATGGGTGCTAAGAAAACGGTTTTGCAAACACAGTTTTCGAAGTTCTTTAGGGCTCCGCCCTACAGGACTTCAAAATTACTTTTGGGCCTCCGGGGTCGATATTTAACATGGATGTTTCTCTTTGCTCACGGGTGCTCGCTCACTAAGGAACAGTTTTTCAAATACAGTTTTCCAAGTTCTTTAGGGCTCCGCCCCACAGGACTTCAAAATTACTGTTGGGCCTCCGGGGTTTAAATTTGAATCGGACGTTCCTCTTTGCTCATAGTTACTTACTAAGAAATAATTTGAAAAATTTCGTTTAAGGCTCCACCCCATAGAACCTCAAGATTACCATGGATTCTAGGGGGTATAAATTTAACGTGGATGTTCCGTTTTGCTAACAGGTGCTTACTACGAAATGGTTTTGTAAATATTGTTTTTGTAGTTCTTTAGGGCTCCACCTGACCTGACTTCAAAATTAATCAAAGGCCAACGTGTTTTAAATTTGACATGGACGTTCCTTTTTGTTCATAGGTGATCAATAAGAAACAATTTTGCAAATTTTTTTTAGGGCTCCTCCCACAAATTCTCAAATCTACTATAGATCCTACGGGTTGAAATTTAACGTAAAGGTTCCGGTTTGCTAATAGGTGTTCACTAAGAAACAGTTTTGCAAAAGTACTGTTTAATGTTCTTTAGGGCTCCGACCCACAAGTCTTCAATATGACTGTAGAGAATACGGGGTTGAAATTTGACATGGTCGTTCCTATTTGCTCATAGGCCTTTTCTATTTAAGAAACCTTTTCTCTCTAAGAACAGGTTTTGCGAAATTCCTTCAGAGCTCCACTCACACTACTTCATTGTTCCAATGTCATTCTCAAGGAAGTAAATTTCCTTGCTCTTCAAAACGATTGTATTACCTATAAAATAAATTCAATCACAGGCGAAGCCGTGACGGGCAACAGCTAGTATATATATAAGCGAAATCCCACTCACTGACTCATCACGAAATCCGAAATCTCAGGAACTACCATACGGATTTACGTGAAACTTTGAACATAGGTTCCTCTTGCCTCCTAGATGCTCACTAAGAAACGATTTTGCAAAATTCCTTCAGGGCTCCGCCCCACACGTCTTCAAAGTTACCATGTTATTCTTATGGAAGCAAAATTTTTGTATTGGAACATATGATTACATTAAGGAATATTAATTTTGTAAACAGCTGTTCTCATTCAAATTATTGAGGGAAGATTGGTAATAAAAAACTAGAGGATAGTTGTGGCGAGTGAGCTTAGCGACCAAGCTAAACCTGACTGGGAGTGATTACTGACTGACCCATCATGAAATCTCAGGAACTACCAAACGGATTTACTTGAAACTTTAAAAACAGGTTCGTCATGCCTCTTAGGTGCTTAATAAGAAATGATTTAACAAAATTCCTTCCGGGCTCCGCCCCACAGACCTTTGATATTTCAATATAACGTTATCCGCATGGCCAATTTTAAATACAAATTAGGAAACCTGCACGGTTGAAATTTTGAGTGATCTCTCTTTTCTTAGGGGTTAAAAAAACAAAGTGCTAAAAAAATTGTTTTAAACATCCCCTTTAGGCTCCGCCCCACAGAAGCTCACAATTACGGTATAGCCTACGTGTTGAAATTTGACATGGACGGTTCTCATTGCTTATATATACTTATTAAGAAACTGTTTTGCAAATATAGTTTTTGAAGCACTTTAGGGCTCCGCCCCACTGGACTTCAGAATTACTTTAAGGCCTCCAGGGTTGAAAATTGACATGGCTGTTTCTTTTAGCTCATGGGTGCTCCCTAAAAAACGGCTTTTCAAATATAGTTTTCGAAGTTCTTTAGGGTTCCGCCCCACAGGAATTCAAAATTACTTTAGGGCCTCCAGGGTCGATATTTGACAAGGAAGTTTCTCTTTGCTCATGGGTGCTCACTAAGAAACGGTTTTGAAAATACAGTTTTCGAAGTTCTTTAGAGCTCCGCCCCACAGGACTTCAAAATTACTTTTAGGCCTCTTGCGTTGAAATTTGAATCGGGCGTTCCTCTTTGCTCATAGTTACTCACAAAGAAATAATTTTGCAAATTTCCTTTAGGGCTCCTCCCCACAAATTCTCAAAACTACTATAGATCCTACCGGTTGAAGTTTAACAAAAACGTTCCGTTTTGCTAATAGGTGTTCACTAAGAAACAGTTTTGCAAATGTAGTGTTTTATGTTCTTTAGGGCTCCGCCCCACACAACTTCAATATGACTGTAGAGCCTACAGGGTTGAAATTTGACATGGTCGTTCCTCATAGGTTCTCAGGGCCTTTTATATTTAAGAAATCTCTTTTCACTAAGAACAGTTTTTGCTCAATTCCTTCAGAGCTCCACTCACACTACTTCATTGTTTCAATGTCATTCTTAAGGAAGTATTTTTCGTTGCTCTTTAAAAAGATTTTATTACCTACAAAATAAATTCAATCACGGGCGAAGCCGTGACGGGCAACAGCTAGTTCATTAATAAATATTCATAAACTTGTAAATTTAATTTAGCTTTCCTAATGATTAAACTGATATTGATCGTCAAAACGAAGATATTACAAAATATCATATATTTCAGCTTCATGATAGCTCCCGATGGAGTCGTATTTGAAGGAAGAGGTTGGTCTAAAGTGCCCACATTGCCCTTAAAATACAGGCTGTTTTCTCACATAGCTTACTACTTCTTTTTCATTGGAGACTTTACAAGTAAGTAGCAAATTAACCGTTTTATAATAAAACTGCACGATTAATTAACAATCTACTTCAATGGAAATATTTTTACATTTGATGAATTTAACTTACACAGGCCGTAGAAAAGAGGAGTGGCAACTTCGCTGTATATGATTACTATTCCTCCTCTCCACTCTGATTCAATAGAATGTGAAATTTCAAGGCTGAGCTTGTTTTATGCGGTGTTTTGTGCAGAAAATGCAATAATAATCTAGATTAAGACCACGATCAAGATCGAATGCAATGCCAAAGACTTGCCCAAATGCAGTACAAAATATAATTTGCGTGTTAAAAGAGAGGGCCTTGTAACTTTGTCGGTTGAACTAAAAATAAAACACTGCTCAAAGATCAATGTACATGAAAATATATTGTTACATAATAATTTTTAAATCTACATAAAGTAAATTGAAACAAGTTTGACAATCAGTCCAATTTGCTTTAATTTTTTTACCAAAATATTGTAGTGATTTATTGGTAACACGAATTATTAGTTTAATAAATAGTTCGAAAATAGAGCTTGAGAAGGAAGACGATGAAATTTCTTAAAATATTCTTAGAACCAAGGAGCTTCCAATGCAGTCCAAAAATATTACAGTGAAATTAGTTTAAATATAAACTTTTATTTTATAGGTTATATTTATAAAGTAAGTAATATGCAGTGTTTACATTTCTGTTATTTACTAACAATGCTCTTTATAACGTTTGAATTTCAAAATTCTCCTCTCAACATTAATAAATCAATAATAATATACTTATCAAACAGCTGACTTTTTCAGTTCTAGGACAAAAAAGAATCGGTTTTGTACTGTTGAGAGAACAAAAAACAGGCTTATTTTTGCAGAATGATAAAAAATTTCTTCATTATGAATTTATAATATTTTAGTAGCTTTTTGTAACTAAATAAAAGTGTGAAATGAGTGCCGTCAAATTTAGTGCATTTATTTTATTCTTATGCTAGGTTTTGTTGAGGTAGTCTATATTCAATATTCACACTTTTTTATTTAAAAGTTCGAAGAGCATTGAGTTGCTAGAAAAACGGTTTGTTGCTTTAAGGTTTTATGGGGCCTTAGGCTGGCGATAGTCATTCAAACTCTCTGTGTTGTGACATTGCCACTTCAAACCCAAGACTTGTGTTCAAACAACGAGTTGCTAGCACAAATTTTTACCGTAGAAAGAAAGGTCCAATGAGTAAAGAGTAGCTGTTAACTAACTAATACACAAAAGTAATACTTGTGTAAGAAAAATTTTTAATTAAAATAGAAATACATATTTTTAAAAGTTAATTATTGTACCTCACAACTATAATAACTTGATCTGTTTATTATTATTTTTTTTTTGCAGATGAACCACCAGGAGAAGATTATTATATAACAAGAAATAGATTAATTGAACTGGGAATTAGGAGAGATTATATTTGTAAAAAGTTTACGATGTATAACATGTATAATACAGTTGATACACAATTGGACCCTTACAATCACAAAACAAAAAATGTGACTAGTACAAAGTATTAGTTTATGAGGTGGTGCTAGAGTATAAGCCAGATGTACATATGTATACATGATGCTCTTTACAGGGTGTCCACAAACTACTCATGTGGATTTAAAATATTTTTTTATTTGTTCACGCACCTATTTGTATTCAACTGTTTACAGAAAGGCGAATTTCTTAGGTTTTTAAACAGTTTGATAAGGGCCACTTTTAAGAATGTATATGTTATGCTACGGCTTGGCAGAAGTCAATTAATTTAGGGGTTAATGTGTTTCACTCACGCAACATTATTCTCCGTAAAAAGTTCTTTTTCACAATTTTATGAATTTAAAGATTAAGGAGCCTAATATTTTTCAGCAAAATTTAGCAAATCCTCATTACAACGTATGTATATGGCAAATTATAGAACAATTATTGAGACATATTCATCTGGAGGAATAGGCTTCTGTCTTGGATACTACAAAGAAATAATTTTGAGCCAGTAGAATTTTTCATAGGTTTCACATAAAAAAGATTTGATCAGATAAATTGATTAATGTTATCTATCCTTGAATAATCTATCAGTATGTTACACTAGCAATGTCGTAACTGGAGGAGAAATATGTTTATTTTTTACCTACGTCAAACTGTTACTTAGTAAAACATTTTTAGAAAATTAAATTAAATACTGTATATGTAATTTAGGTGCAATAAGAAAAAAATTCTCACAAATCCTGTAAAAATGTACGGGTAAAATTGTCAATAAATTATTCATATAAATCTAAAATATTTAGTAAATTTGTAATAAATAAATTTTTTTATGAATCACGTGCCGTATTATTTGTTGAATCAGGCAGCTTTCACACTCACGAGTGCAGGCCCATGCCCATGCCCTCTTCTTCCTTTTACTATATGGACTAAAAAGGGATCCTTTCAGTGAGATGGGCCCCCGGCGCAGATGACCAGTTAGTCAAAACATTGCTGCGGGCCCACGCCCGCACGAATGGTTTTGGCAATATACTTTATATTAATTCTTTCACACTTGCGGGGGCGGGTCATTTTTGCCCGCTTAAACTTCACTTCCAGAAGATTATCTGACTAATAAATGATTTAAAAGAGTCGACAGTATGAGTGTTTATGTTTATGTGGAAATCGTTGATTTTGCTGTTTTCTATTGTTTTATAATCTTTATTCAAGCCAATAATTATTAATATTAATTCAAGGTAGTGATTTGTCAGGATGTACTTGTTCAGCTATTTTGTTAACTAAGTAAACTTTTAAAAGTAAGTAATGATGTTTTTTGTCATTTTATACAAATAATATTATTAGTGCTGCATTGATTATGTCGTCATCTGTACTGATAAGTCAATTTGCAGCCTTAAATAAAATTCAGATAAGTAAATAACAAAAAATAATCTTGATATCAATTAGCAAATGGCCAGGCTTGAAAGCCTTATAATTTCCAGTAATTCGGAACTACTTTCCTTAAACTTTAAAAAAAAACCTTCATGAAGATATTATTTTACATTACACGTGTGATAAGGTAGCGTTCTGATGGGGTTCCGATATATTTATCGCGCTCTAATCAAACCTGCGCACTCAAAAAAAAGTTTGGCCGAGTGACCCTTTCGACCACCTTTCCTACGAGGAAACTGCGACTTACATTACCCCTTCTTAATGAGACAACAACTAACTTTCCTGATTTTCCTAGCTCTCAATCAAGTCATTTTTACCACATTTACTCAAATTTAATTTTTTTTAATTTTTGGGTTAAGGGATGGGTAAAATATAGTTTTTCTATGCTTTATATTGTATCTTATGACTCTAAAAGAGGTGTTAGGGGCGTTCAAAACCAGTAAAGGCATGAAAAGAGCGTCTTAGAACTTTAATGATGATTATCACACCTAAATTCGAGATGAATTAGTTAAAACATACTAGGGCCTAATATTCAGAGTACTGAAACAATTTTTCTTCAAGAGTTTTAATAGAAACATATTAGGATTAACATATTGTTTACATAGTATCCATAACAAAACATTTTGTTCAATAAAACTCGCGGTAATGAGTTCGATATTCCAAGGATACGAGACGTAACTGAACTGCATAACAACTGCAACTACTTAGTTACACATTAAGCAAATAATGTTGCATAATTTTAGCGATTGACAAGCGCCCATGAGTGTGAAAACTGTCTTTAATGTTATTCTGATATAATAATATATGAACGTTGGAGTAACGTTATTTTTTTCATTTAATTTACTCTTTGTTTTTGTAAGTAATAAAAAATATTAAAAATGAAGAATCTACTTATAAAAGATCCACTTATAATTGTTTATTAATAACTAGTGTATTAATAACTACGAGAATATTATAGTAACTTTAAAAACCTATATATTTAAAACTGATTTGATAAATCTGACCATTTTATAAATTTTACTGCTTTGAGAAAATCTAACAAAAAGAATTACGCTAATGTACAAGTAAATAAAGATTGGAAAATCTTTCAAAAATTCAAAAGGAAAACATTTAAGCTTGTACATATTTTTGATAAAGATAGTCTCAAATCTAATAGGGTCTACAAAAATAACATGTAGTCCTATATATTTATTACTTCTTGAGATCGGAAAGAAATTATTATTCTTAATGGTACGGTCTTTCTATGATTAATAGGATGGTAAGTAATGAAGAGGTCTTTAAGTATATTGTTAGTTATAGGAAATTAACGATGTAAAATTATTTCATATGCAATTACTCAGAAAAGAAAACTTAAAAAAATATTTATATACTCATTAAATTTTTTATAATTGAACTAGTAGAGGAAGAAATATGTGTACGAAATTGTTGTATCATGAAATAAAATGACAAATTGAGATAAAAGGATATTGGTTCATTTGAGGCAATCCTGCACCGCCAAATAGAATAAAACTTATGTGTCATCACATTCAGGCCAGTTTACTTTGTGGTGTAACAGAAATTTATAGCACATGTATCGAGTATTTGTTAACAGAACTTACATATAATTTTAAATAGCATATTACAAACTTATGTTAGCATTCTTTACACATAAAATTCACAATAAGTTTTATGAAAATTCTCTATAGAAACATTACTTTACTGTATGAAATTCCAAAAAAGCAAAGAATATTTGACTTTTTTTACTTTATCTTGTAAAGACATATTGTACAACATGTGAAGTATAACTCCCAATGTGTTAATGGTTTCGCTATCTATTTTTTCTTGTATTATCGAATACATTTCAATCTAATATTATTATTGTTTCCGTTTTTAATCATTAGTTCCTATTTGTCAAATGTGGCACCACTGTAAGTTGCCTGGTTTTTGTTTTGACTGAAATGGATTTTGTCATCAAAACTGAATATCCCTTAAGTAAATTTCGAACAATCACATTCCTTTTTGAGATTTCAAAGAGGTAACATTTCAAGTTCGTTCTTAACATAATGACTGTTCTCAAACTTACAGTTACGTACACTACTTGTTATTTTCAGTAATAAAGAATTCATTAACTTTTAAATTAGTAATACCAAAAAAAAAAAAATAATATGACATAGAAAATGTTTTGTGTATGTAACATATAAGTGTGTGTGATAAATTTATGTTTGGAAAAATCAAGTGAGTCTTAAACTATTTGTTGTTTAAGTGCATTATAACCTTTGTAAAAAACCCTCTTTCGTTGACAGGTGACTTAACTTACTATAAGACTGTCCTTTAGTTGAAGACGTTTTATTTAAATCGAGATTCTTGATATAAAACAATTCACCTCAACCTGGGTTTTAAAACACGCAAAAGGGAAGTTTTTTTAATATTTTCAATATTACACCTACGTCTCAATCGATGTATTCTTATCGAATTACTTTCTTAATATTTAATTAATTTTAGAAATAAAAAAATAATAATAAATTTGAATTAATAATAAGAAATTTCTTAGTTTCTTAATATTCGCAATTTAAGAGAATTATGACGCATAATGATCTTATAATGCACATGCTTCTGAAAACTACAATCAATTTTAAGATTCCTATGTTTAAACAAGCTAAGTTTTCCAGCAATTCAACTCACTAAAATAATAATGACAAAAGGATTTCACAAGTATTTTAACCCAAGCTCTTTTAGTCTACACCAAGAAGAGTTAAATCGGTAGTAAGGGTTTCAGACTCTTCAGCAAGATCAAGAGCTTTAGCATGCCATTGTGGAAAGAAGCATGAAAAGTGATACATAGAGGACGTTCACAAACATCAACAGGAAAGCGGTTTGTTTACGTTTTAGCATATCACGTGACAAATCAAACAAATAAAATGTCTGGAATTAGCCACGTGATTGGCAAAACGTAAACAAACCTCTTTTGTGGTGGATGAACGTGAGCGGGTCCATTTTGTGTCCCAGACCACCCATGCGCCCCATTTCAAATTTACATAATTAATTTTTAACAAAAACAAAATGTGTCATTGTAGCTAATCTCGTTTTGATCTATCGATTGGCACGAATTTCAATGTATGGTGTACAAGAAGGAACGTTTACAGAAATGACTAATTTTAAATACAAACCTCCACTTTTTATTGTTTTCTTGGGTTATACACTTGAATTACATATCAACTTTACGGTTTAATTTGAACCCCTAGTCCCATCGGATTGGGAACTATTGGCGTTTAAGTCTAGTTTTTCCCTAAAGTTTAAATAGCATAAGTTAAATTTCACTTCCGTTAAGTCTAAAACTTTTAGTTTTAATGGACTGCAAAGCACGAATAGCATGAATATGGTTCAGAAAATCATTTTAAATAATGTTCCATCGTGAAATACCGGTTATATTTAGTTAATTTTAATTTTAAATGAAGTTTAATAATGTCTAACATATTATTAACGGTACGGAATATTGAGATTATTTTTGAAATAAAAAATGTTAGTTTTACTGTGTAAAGGTGTTAAAAAAGTGTATTAGAAATTTTTATGCTGGAACATGTTTTTGTTTATCTTGTTTTTACGGAAAATTCTCAGAGATAACGGATTTGATTTTTTCCCCATGTTATTCTTAAGAGAGATGAATCAATTTCCTCTTCCATAATCTCCTAAACCGTTACGATTTGGAGTAAAAATTATAAAAAAGATAAATAGGCCGAGTAAAAACTATACGTAAAGTTGACTTAAATTTAAAAAAATTATAGAAAAGTGGGGGTTTGTATTTACAATTAGTTACTTTTGACCTGGAAACTTTACTTCTGGTACATTGAAATTAGTGTCAATCGGTAGAGTATTACCGGATTACCAATAATGGCACAATTTGTCATTTTTTTTAAACCAATTCCGTAAATTTTAAAAATGGGTACGCGTGGTCTGTGACACTCGGTATACACCAACTAAGTCAGCAATGTTTAGAGTTCAGAGACCCTCTAGAACTTTTTATTAAAATTTTTTTCTTTAGTTTGTGCATTACTTTGGAACATATTTCTTGTCAAAACTTAATGCTTTCTAATTATATGTGAACAGGGACATGAGGTAAAAACCACAAAACTCCTAACACCCTCAGAAGTAATCAAAATATTGGGACGGTGGCGACATCCTGTAATCCAGATACTTGGAGGTCACGAATTGCGGATAGTTATAAGCGATGGCTTGCGGATGCGATATTCCCTGGTGGGGATTAACGTCCGCACTAGTGAATACTAGCTCATCCACAAAGACCACCCTCACAAGTAAACCAATTCGTATATATGAGTTCAAAATTGAGGTTTGGATCCCACGTTAAACTGTAGGTAACTAGATACTACTGGCTGTTGGGCTAGGAATTAACAGTCCTGTCTAAGAAGAATATCGGCCTTGGTCAGAAACAAGACTACAAGACGCGCCACAATCATCCTACACTCATCTCTCATTCATACTAGGCTTTAAACTAAATATGGAGTCAGATCGCAATTTCAGTAAAATTATTAAAGGCATTACTTGCAGGTAATAGGTCAACATGCCTCTGGAGGTTGTCCACAGGAGGACATGGGGGGCGTTGGACATAGACAAGTACCTGCCCCGCCTCGCGTACCCGGTGACCAGGGTGTGGTACTGTTTCTGCACGGCCTTCTACAAGCACGGGCCCAGGGTCGGAGCCACGGAGATACAATGCGTGGAGTACATGCAACAGTTGCAAAAGTGGGACATGCGCAGGAAGCGGGATATCAGGTTTAAGTAGGTAAATCATTTCCAAACTTTAATCTTCTGTTTTCATCAAACAATGTTTATTGGAAATTATTATTTTTATTTAGTTACTCAATGACAACAGTTGATTATACCAAACAAACCATTGCTATTATATGAGATACTGTTCCTTTCCTTAAAAGAAATTATTTAGTCAGCTTGGTTACATAATTAAGTAACCTTATATGGGCTCTCTTACCTCCAAGATGTAGAGACGTTTTCCGTTTTTTAGCTACAATTTTCGATCCTGTCAATTCTATCCTATTCTATCCTACACTCTAATACGATTAAGGTATATTTATATGCACACGGATCTCAAAAAATACTCGAACGATTTTATTCAATTTTTGCAACTAACTTAGTTTTGGTATAAAATTATGTAAATAAAGGTCTTAATTCCCTCTTAAAATTGTGTAGTCTCACTGTGCGCCTAACCAATACTGGAGGTGCATTCAAATTTGGGGAAGTGATAGCTGCAATCCCTGGTTTTTCTGAAGCTGATAACATTTTTAAAGTCCAGTATCAGACAGGCGAGTCAATTCCTTCCTTACAGCTTCTAAAAAACAAGGCTTATTTCGGCGGATGATCTGGAAATAAGTTCTTTTCGATTAATATTCAGAGATTCGGCCAAGTTTTGTTTACTCCAGTCATACGGTATAACACTGTCATTCCATTTCACATTATGTGATGTGTCAAACATATGTTTGCATATTTTTTACAACGACTTTCCTAATTTTTTCAGTGTTCTAAAAATCGCACTTGAGCAGTGGAGGTTTGACCTATGTAGTTTGGGCCACTGGAACAGGGAATTTTATAGAGGTCTCAATGGCAGGAAAAATATTATTTCTTTTTTATATTTAAATGGCATTTAAAAATTGTATCAATGGTCTTATGAAGTTTAAAATCATAACAAATAATTGATGAAAACAACTGACTGAACAGTGAAAATGCAGACCACGTGCTCCAGTATATAAAAAACATGCGGTTTTGCATGGCAGCCAGTTACTAAATTACTATACGGTACTTTGATAAAAAAAATAATTAATTATTCTTTTTAATCGTACTTTATATGGCTAATTAGAAGAATTCTATACATAAAAGTTATTTAAAAGTATAAAACAACAAATTAGTTTATTGAATAGTAACATAATTTCCAACCAAAAGAATTAGTAACAATAATTATGAAATCCGAAGTTAACAAAATAACTAGAATTCTAGTGATACAGATTCAATATGGGTTTCAACAAATAGAAACCAGAATTGAACACTCTGGGCCTACATAAAAACAGTTTGAATAGCGAGCGAGCGATGAGAACGAGTTTTTTTTTTTCAACAAAAAACATGCCTTTTTGCACTTGGCATTTTAGGGTAAGCCTACCATCTACTACTGATATGACTATAAAGAATTGTTTAAGTTTACTGAATAATTGCTAGGCCCCCAGGTATTATTTTACAATTAACACACACACGACACATATGATAAGAAAACACTAATACAGACCTGTTTTGGTAACAATAATAACGATTCTTGATATCAAGTTTCCCTCTTAAAATTGTGTAGTCTCACTTTGCGCCTAACCAATACTGGAGATGTATTCAAATTTGGGGAAGTGATAGCTGCAATCCCTGTTTTTTCTGCAGCTGATAACGTTTTTTAAAGTCCAGTATCAGACAGTAGAGTCAATTCCTTCCCCACAGCTTCTAAAAAACCGCAACTTTCCTTAATTTTTTTCAGTGATCTAAAATTCGCACTTGAGCAGGTCTGGAGGTTTGACCTATGTAGTTTGCGCCACTGCAACAGGGAATTTTACACAACAAATGAACTGATGCAACAATATTCTCATTGAATTATGTGATTTAAAAACTGTCCTAATTTATGTTTATAAGCCTCGACTTCTCCTACAAATTCTCAATGTAAGGTATAAGAACTGCCATGATTAGTGTTTCATGTTGTACATTGGTCCCTGCTTAGATTTTAATTGTCTGACTTATTAAAGGCCTTATTTGAAAATAAATTATAGTGGGCACTATTTTTCAATGATTTTGTGATGTTTTCTAGTTCCTTTTCCCAGTGCAACAAATGTACTTGGCCCGTTATGGACACATGAAATAGTTTGAAAATCTGTGAGGAACATATAGACTTAAGGAATAAGGATCGTGCAGAGATAAAAATACTATCACAGCAATCAATTTAATGAAACATTTTCAAATTACATAAGGAAATTAAAATAAAAAAACCTCTATTCTTTTCTTAGTAAGCTCAACTTATTAGCTCAAAACGTAAACATTGTACAATTTGTTATATAGTCAAACAACATTTTTTAATAAAATTATTCATTATCTGCTTAAGCGTTCCATATTTAACACTTTGTTTTCTTTTCCAGTTTTGTTATTTGCCCAGACCTGAATATATACAGAGGAAGAGGTTGGAACAATGCCGCATTTCTTCCCCATAAATATAAACAATGGAACGATAAGTCTATCTACATTGCATATTTAGGGGACTTTAGAAGTAAGTAGTCTTTATAACAGAGGTATAGTCTTTTATATAATAGAGGTATAGTTTTTTACTTTTAACAAACGTATATTTTTTACTTGTGGGATGGAAAAGTATCCTATCGTTGAAATGAAATAATTTTGACGTTTTAGATCATTAATGATTGCTACCAAATTCATGAATTCTTGAAATCTTAAACATCATACGATCTTTATTTATTTATTTATTACCAGCTGGATGCACAATTTATGAAACAATGAACATTTAAAAATAACTACAGGATCATTAAGGTTTATACAAAATTGAACATAAGCTAAATAGCATTATTACAACAAAAAAGCAAATGCTAATAAAGTGTATACAGTAAAGGTGAGTTTGTACAAAATAAATGCTGTAAATATTAACTCAATTGTGTTTGATTACAAACATAATTTTAATAAACTAACAACAAGGTGGAACTAAAAAACTTAACAGGATAATACTTATAACTAAAAATAATTTATAACATGGAAACTATAATATAAATAGAAATGACTACAAATCAATTAATAAAGAGAATAACAAAAATATCACGTGGATAATAATAATAATAATAACCAACCGATACTGAAATCAAAGATCAATACTGAGACGCAGCAATACTTCACATGTGTGGGTGGTCCTTTAGAGGCACCACCAAGACAAACAAAACTGCACAAGTACATTATAACGCTATGACACGATCAGCATGCACGGTAAGAGTGACCCATTAATGGAAACACCGAAGATTTTACTGAACACATGGTAGAATTAGCAGTATACGTTTAAATGATGCTGCAGACTCTTAGAAGTCGACGTGGGTTGCTGTCTCACTTACAAACCTCAGAAGACAATCCAGTCCAACGTGGTAAGCGTAGTACGTTAAGAGGTAATGCCTCTTGAATAGAGTACCAGATCGAGTACCATTGGGGACGACGAAGTCGATACATCTGATTTTTATGTAAATCAGGTTTTTATGTAATAGGTTTTTAGGACAATTCTAAAGTTTATTTACCATCTTGAGAGTGTATCAAAGGGCTGCCGTTTCTAATAAAGGGGAAGAGGGCCAAGGCGCGACTCCAAATCTTCCACAGTTATCATACAGTAGGTTTGACCGAGTTTACAGCCTATCAATATATATTTATAAAAAAAAAACGGTTCTGGGCGTTTTCTGGAAGGAGTCTAGACGATGACCCATATTCTAGTATAGATTGAATCAATATCTTTTAAAGTAGGACCTGCCTGTTCGGGGAGTTGAAATTTTGGGTCAATCGAAACAAGAATCCCATCAAACAATTTACCACGCATGATATGCCGTTTAAGTGTTCCTTTGGGTTTAGTAACGGCGACATGAAATCTCCCAGATCATTAGCTCCATACAATCTCTTAAGGACGGTATTGTTCAATCATAGTTTAAGAAAATTGGATCGGTCACAGGTTTAAAGGAGATTTGTAGCTTTGAATGACACAATCAGCAGCATTCAATTCCATGGTTCTGGATGCGCACCATTTCTCAATCTCCCGGAAAGATCTTTGAAGCTCAGTAGGTCTTCAAGTTGCGAAGACTATTCCAAAGATCTTCATATCATCGTGACATTTTGTGAATATAGTGTAATTGGTACTAACTGAGTTGCTCAAGTCATTCATAGAAATATTTTTAAAAAGGGGGAGCCAAGTGAGAACATTGTGGAACCTCAGACACAGCCTTAAAAGGTTTAGATATAGATCCATCATGCTATACGATGAGTAATCTGTCTCTCAACTACCTTGTTAGCCAGTTTAGTAATGACTCATGAACTCCATAACCACTCAATTTAGCAATTAAAAGACTGTGATTGACTTTGTCAAATTCTTTGAGAGGTCCAAATCATTACACTCAACCTGAGAAAATCTAATTAAAACTGTCATAATAAAATCATGCACCTGAAGAACGTTCGTGATAGTTGACCATGAGCACATGAACCCATGTTGTTAAGTAGTGATACAGTAGCAGGTGAAAATATTGGTGATCCAAAACCATACTTTGAAAAACTCAAGCGATGGCTGACTGAACAACGCAGGCCTGTAGTTACATAGATTGCTTCGATCACCAGACTTTGAAGATAGGTAGCACATAGCCATTCTTCAGGGAGGAAGGAAAAACCACAAGGGCCAATAGCTAAACCAATAGGACTGCTAACTATGTGGGGCCATAAGTGGTGCATAAAACACCAGTAAGAAAGGAATGTTGTCAGGCTCATCACCTTTGTTTGGATCGAGTATTCCAAGTTAATTTTCAACAATTGTAGGAGAGATAATGCATTGAGAGACAGTAAAGTTCCTGTTACAGTTGAAATCAGGGACTGTAATATAAATTTCATTGTAGACTCTTGTAAAATATTTAGCGAATAATTCTTTATTTTCAGCTGGACTTTTAGCAAATTTTGAGTAATAAGTGAGTTGTGTGGGGGTGCACTGATTGCGCTTAATATTTCAACGTGTGACCAGAAAGATTTGTAGGTCCTGTAGAATTTCATATCAAATTTGTAAGACAGAATTCTAACAGTACGAGAGGTCTTAAGATGAAAACCAGATCCACCATTTTTGTATAACTAGTGGGGAATTTTCTTATTGATGTCTAAGTGTGTAGCATCTTTAGAAAACCAAAGTAAAAAACACCTACCACTTCCTCCTAAATATATATTTGGTAACTTTTTTATTACCTTTTTAAATCATATTACTGATAATCAAATATGTTTAAAAAACACTATTTAAGTCTGTTAAGATATTCTTCCATATACTACCTTTACCTCCAATAAGGATTCAATTTAATTCGTGAACTTTGTGGTCTTATGTTGTTATGTGTACGTGCATTTTATATTTTTATGTGTGGGTGAATATGTTTAAAGTCTTACAAGAATGTATATAAGTTGTCCAGATTTTAAAAAATGACCCTAAAAAATTACCTTGATTGAAAACCTGTGTTTATTTCTTCATTCAACGATTTACACATTTTAGCAAAATTAGATTAGGGACGAATTCACTTAGTTTGGATTCATTTGTTTTGCATATTAATCATTTGTATATCTCTGTTTGGTTGTATTATTTAACACTTTATAACTTTTGGTGGTAAAATAACTGTATCATGCGTATACATGTAATATAGCCTAATTTTTTTATTTAATATCACGATATATTTGTTTATATTTAATTGTTACTGTTTTTTACAGAGGAAGCGCCAACAGTAGAAATGCTTCAAAAACGTACAGAAATTACCAGATATGGAGTGGAAAACAATTATATCAGGGAAAAATTTCATGAAATTAATCTTAAACATGAGTTAATACCTTTATTATTTGAGGAACTTTTACATATCAACTAAACAGATATTCAATTGTATTATTAAATTATATTTATTTAAAAATATATTACTTTTTACTTTTATTTATATGCATTTTTTATAACCAAGCGAATGGTTTAAAAAATAAATTGTAAGAAAAAGTGTAGATGAAGTATTACACAGTCTTAAAACACAGACAAGGAAGGAGTTGACCGTGAAAATAGACGGTCAACTCATGTCTGTGCTGCAGACTGTCCAGTCCTGTCCTGTCCAGTCAGTGCTGCAGACTGAGGCAGATATGCAGGCTCTTCAAGCATGAAGACTATGTTGACTATGTTCTCAATATTTATTATTAAAAAATCGTTTAGTGAACAATGCTGTAAAGATTCAGCCAAATTTAAATGGTTCGTTTTAGTAAGCCTTTTTTAAGGGAGAGACAGAAAAATTGCTTTACGGACATAGGGGGCTAGCCTGTGGTATGGGGCTCCCCTAAAAACAAGTATACCCACAAAAAAACCTCCTCTACTCTTTGTAAATCTGACCTGGAATTGTTTGTAACATTAGGCCAGGCCTAAATTAGCTTAAGCTCATTGGGGGGAGCTTGGTGTCCTTGCCCAGCCTCACGTTCAGAAGATCTGAGGCGCTTGTGGTCCAGATCAGTCTTTTTTCTAAGAAGGATGCCCCAGACGCACTGTGACATTCAATCCCAGCAGCCCTCATTCTCCAAGACCTTTTGGCAGATCGAGTCCACCGAAAATGCACCAAAAATTTATGTGGCCTCCAGGCAGGGCCCTTCACAACGGGGGCAGTGGAAGAAGGTGTGCTACATTCGGATCACCCGGGGAAAAAAGCAGTACGTTGAACCGGTCTTGCACATCACGTACAGGTACACCGATCCTATCCATGGTATTGCTCTCCATAACGAAAGGTGAAGAACGGGCGCCCAGTTTCTAAGTTACAAGTTTGTAACCCCGGGCCCATGGGTCGGAGTCAACGTCGTCATAAAATTTCCTCCATCTAGGTCCATCCATCCAGAGATTTTTTCGCAGCTTTATAGGCCTCCAACTTACGAACTCTGCTGTGGGAATTCTCGCTCTTGTTTGGCTCGTCTATTTCTTATACATGTTCTTTTGAGTTCCGCAGTCTCTTTAGTCCACCAGTAAATGGGTTGTTTGTCACGTCGAGGTTTCGTTCACGGAATAGACTGGTCGCAGGCCGAGGATGTTACTAGTGCCTCGGCCCCAGCCTCACCAGGATTCCCCTGCTCTCCCCGAGAGATGACTTCGGTGAACTTGACCACGTCCAGTTTGTTGGTGTTCCACCGGTGTGGCTCTTCCCGAGATGCAGAAACTCTACGATTTGCCTGATCATGCAGGTTAAAAACAATTTATTGGTGGTCACGACTCGTGTAGTCCTCCACAACAGATGTAGAGCCTGAGGCGCTCCGAAGAAGCGACTCAGACACAAAAATGACGTCGGGATCGTACCTGTCTACCCAGGGTGCCGAAAAGTAGGCGTGTTACCCTGGTTGAGGACTACAAGACCGGCGCTGGCGCTAAAGTCCAGGATGTATTTCCCCCGAGAGTTGATGGAGGGAATTCGACACTCGACGGCCTGGTGTTGAAATCGCCACCAACGACGACATGCTCGGTGGTGTAAAGAAAACACTCCTCTAGGCTGTCTATCTTGTCGCGATAGTCCTGGACGACCTCGTTACATCGTTGGTGTGAGGTAGCAACTGAAGATAGTCACGTCCCTACTCCTAACCTAGATGAATCCTCGGCCACGTCCACGACTCCACACTAAGACATTTTGCGTGCTACGCTCCCGAAATGCAGCAGTACCGAGGCTGTCGGAAATCCAAGTGTTTGGGTATTCGTCCCGATACTGTCCAATAACAAGGGGCGCGTCAGTTCCGAGTTCTCGGGCGAGCTGATCAAGAAGGTTATCAGCTCTTCTTGATCTCGGAAGATTGGCCTGGAGGATGCGAATTACCGGCCGCCGCTCTTGCCTGTTCAAGTGCGGCTCTGAATGCAGCGCACTAACCAGACCAGGGTAAGTGACCGAGAACACTGGAGCCTGAATCCTTGCAGAGGAAGCAGGAGAGGCTCAAGGAACATTCCTTGCGTTTGTGGCCCTGATTTTTACACTGGAAACAGTTGGCACTTCTGATGGACCCTTTACAATTTCAGGAGGAATGGCCGGAAACGAGCCAACGAAAGCATCTCAAAACAACAATCCTTCTTTTGAGCCTGCAACTGACCCAACCGACTCTGAGATGCTGAAGGCTAAGCAGTTTATTGGCATGCCTTTCACCCATCTCAGCGAATTTAAGTATTAAAATATAAGGGTAATTTATTTTATTTTGATTAGTTTAGGTTAGGGTATGTTAGTTTTCTCATACAGGAATATGACTGAGTAACAATAACTTCTTTTTTAATAAGACAGTCACAGGACGTGGAAAAAACAGATGTGCCATTTAAAATCAAGAATACAAACCGAGACAGAAAATTTGTACTTTGGTCATATGTTAACAGGTTTGGACTGTGCCAACCCTTAATTAACCTTTATTATAAATTAAAATTTTAATATTTTTATAAAAGAGTAACATTTTATTTTTAATAACGAAACAAAACAAATTAATAAATATTGTTTGTAGTTAAACTTTATTTCTAAACTATACTTCACTAAACTTCCAAAACTCACAAGAGATTCAAAAAATCACTTTTACAAAAAAAAAAATTCCAGAGGTTTATGATTTTTTATTTTTTATAAAACGATTAAATGTAACTAAACCATTTTTAAGATGTTGCTTCTTGAAAGCTATTACCTTAAAAATTGCATTTAAATTTATCAATAAAATAATTTTTTATCGAAAAATAAACCCAAACAATATTTAGGTATATATAATTCAGTATCTATACTTCCATAGCCGTATATGGCTAATTTTGATGGTTGAAGTCGGCTACAAAACATGTTGGTTTGTTAAATATAATTATTTTTAATATGTAAATAAATATTTTATATATTGCAATAAATTCTACATAAGTTATGAAATTGGTTTTGTAATCTAATATTTTCCATTAAAATGTATTAAATTCGAACGAATAGGCATCTTATCTTTGTAAGCCGAACTGTTATTGAATGCATATTTAAGACTGAAAATACCTACTTTGTATGATTTACAAACATTAAACTTCTAAAATTCATAAATTCATCAAATTAAATATATGGAACAAAAGTAGATTTGGAACTTCGAATAAAATAACATTTAAAACGGTTTAATTCGTTGATACCATAAACTCAAGATCAAAATAATTGAGTTTTTATTCAACACTTTCTTTAAAGCTCCCATATTCTTTATAGTTACTCAAATAAGTGGTTGATTTTCGTTCGGTCTAGACCAATTATGTTAGTATCGCTTCTTCAATTGTTGTTATCTCTAAAAAATAAATTTAATCCAAACCCATTAGTTGGCTGAGTTTTAACTGGAACGTACAGAACAATAACAATGTTCATAATATTCCCTATTTAAATGGAGATTCGTGGGTAAATATTATGTCTTTAATAATTTTCTTTGATAAATCATTAATTTTTTGTAATGGGTTGTTTAGTTTAGTTTAAACTGTTTCATTTTTGATGGATATCAAGACTTAATCAATGTTAAAGTTGGCTTTTCACATGTCATTGTTAAATTCAAAAGCAATTCATTAATTGTAAAAATTGTAAAAGTTACATTGGGTTGTTATGACAATTTTAGCCATACATATAGGCCTATATCAAGTTTTGTAAAAGACTTATACTAAATATCTTTATAACAAATGTATCAATCAAACAGAACTTTTATCAAAACAACGAATGTTTTTAAAAAACTTCGAATCGAATATCATAGTATCCAAAAGGAACAGAAAAATATAACCTCATTTGAATTACTATATAAAATAACAAACAACTTAAAATTTAGTTTTATCAACACAAATTTAAACGTCCACATTCAAATTTAAGATTTTAAAATTAAGATAAATCAATAAAATTCTATAGTAATCAAATTAAAAATAGCTTCTCAAGAAAGTTTGTTTAACAATCATGCGAAATGATCAATCAAATAAAGATCATACAAAGTGTTAATTTCATATGAATTTTAATTTTCTTCATGCTCCCAGTGATTTGCTGTAAATCTTTCTTGAATTTTTTATCATAAAGTAATAAAATTCCATAGTTCATTAACATTGTATTATTTCATTTGATAAACATATGCCAAATGGTTGTATTCTTGGTGGTACATTGAGTGGTAGTCAGGCACACACAATTCACTACAATATTTTTAGCCTATAATTTGTTTTATGCCACAACTTAGAGGGCGAATCATCCGATACTATAAACGAAAAATAAATTCTTACCACATTTTCACTCGAATATAAAAAGTGAACGTTTAATTAAGTAACAGCCAACATGTGTACAATTTAATATTTAATAAAAGAGAGATTTTTTTACTGAATTAAAAAGTGAAGAGCAGAATGGTACCTGGTCTACTTTATCTTTTAAAAATAAGTCGACTATGGCAACATTTGATAATTTTTTAAACTATCAAAAGTATAAATTATTTTTTGTTATAGCGAAAATCCAGAATGCCGAAAGAGAAACCCCTGATAATCCACGGGCAAGAGAAATGGCGGAGACGATCTGCGGAGTGGGAGGGGCCTATGAAAGGTACTTCAGGAATATGAATATTAAAAAATAAGATAAAAACATAAACAAATCGTTAAAAATTTAAATTAAACTTTTTCTGATTTCATGTTGAACTTTAAATTTGGTTTTAAAATTAATCACATATCACTGGTAAACAACCATACATTATTGCTCTAACCAAGGAAATATTGTTTGTGTTTTCCTTTCTGGACTTAGATATTTCCATTATATTACGCTAGCTTCCAAAACCCTGTTATATTCCATAAGTACAGTTAAGTAGTAAAAGGTCTAGATTTGGTTCTTGCAGTAACACTAAAAGCAGTGTTTCAATTTTTTTTAAGTTACAACGTTGATTGGCTAATATGGACGAAACGCATACTCTTGCATACAATTAAAATAATAACAAAGAAACTTAATAATTACATTGAAGTCTTCATTTTAATTACTGATTTTCATATAAAATTCTAAAGGGCAGTAATAAAAACCACTTTAGAATTTTTGCCTCTGCCTAAAAGGAACTATATTTTTTTACATTTGCTTCATTTTGGTCGTTAAACACAAATTTGGGTTGGCAAAACATTTTGCACTTGTTTGGAAATTTTAGTTACCTTTAAGATTGCCCTTATTGACATAAAATAATGTGAAACAATGCAGTGGTGTTGTAGGTTTATGCGAGGGAAGATTTAATTTCCTTTTAACTACCAATACATGTTAAATGATATAATAATGAGTTAAGTGATAAAAATAGAACTTAATGTCCTTTAATGTTAAATAAAATTCCCATCCGAATACCACTGAACAAATGCTACGAGTATTATTGATATGATTAGTAATTGATTTAATTCAAAACTGTTGAACGATGTCGTTTTGGTCCAAGGAGTTCGGTGTAATTGTTTTCCGTCGGTCCACACAAGTTTATTTATTTATTATTAAAGAAGGAATTTCTGCAGCTTGCCACTGTGAACTGCTTCTCTACTCAGAAGTAGGCATACTATACTAATAGTTAATAGCTAGAAAAAGGCTCTTGCGCCTCAAAAAACTTGTGCATCCGGACAACAACAATCACTTCGAGCTCGTACTTAATTTACACTATACAATCCACCATGACTAAGACATTTTAAAACTTTATCATTTCAGACTTTCGCTAATAAATGTAGGTTTCCTTTTAGACCCAAGTCTTATAAGAAAACTATTGAGAACATTACATAACTTTGTTATGTTCTGGTACTTCTTCCACCTGAAGACGGGATCAGATAAGATCTCGAAACGTCGTAAATTTTCTTTACTAATCAGTGATTTAAAATGTCCGCAACAATTTACTAAACAATAACACTATTGTGGACATTAAACATAACGTAACCATTTTGAAAACCCATTTTTACAAGTTATATTTCTTTAATATAAGTTGATGAATGATGTGTTTGCCTGGTTGTACAGGACAGATCCTGTACGTGTTCTATTCCGTCACCGAGGATCATTACTGTATGGTTAACAACTCCTGCTTCAAAATGATGAGGAAGTTGCAGGCAAAACACAGGGGCGAGAAACACTTCCCGGACATCAGATACAAGTAATTGTGCAGTACGTTCCTTATCTATTAATTACATTTTAATATTTATGTAACATAATTTAAATGCATATTTCTAGCCCTCAGACCTAAACTTTACTGAAGAAATGACTTTGGCCAAAGCAAACCTATTTTTACCCTTTTCCTTTTTATTATTTAACATGAGCCATAGTTTGTAATTGTCAGCATTTTGAAAGTACTATAAATCTATCTTCTTATTTCTATAAGGGTTTCGTCTGTTACGTCCCTTTTTCTCTCGACCTACTGAACCGATTTTTAAGATTGAGGTGTCATTTTAAAGCTTAGGATATAGCGCAGTGACGAAACGTAATTAAAAAGGTCATACCTTTTCGGGATTTGTCCCCCTCGCCCTTGATTTATTTCTAGAGGGCGATTTAAAATGTTGACCAACTTTTATTGCAAGTTCTTTAATGTGAATTGTAATTTAACAGCTGATTACCTTCAGATGAATTTTAAAAGCCAGATAGTAAACAAAAATAAATCTCTGTCACTTCATAATCAACATTCACGTACTGTAGGTGAGTTTCACTCATACAGAATCATAAAATGCGCAATTTGCGCACGGGCCACCTTGTTATTCTAATTTTTATAAAAAAATTAACAATATTTTAATCTTGTATATTTTATATTGATGTGTGGACTCCAAAAATTATTCGCTTGAATTTAAATATCACATCAAAATAACATATTGAAAACTATAAATATAACACATATTGACATCGTGAAATGCGTTTGTCTTGACCCAACTTAAAATAGCATGATGTTTAACTTTTTTAGAGATTAACGAATTAAGTAAAACACAAGTAAAAAACGCCAAATACAACATATTAAATATTTATTGATGATTCACCGTGAATTAATTTTTTTTCAAAACGAATTATTGATTAACTTGATTAACACATGCTTACTCTTAGACAAATTTTAATGACTTATCACTAATACCAGCTATATTAAAGAGCTAGTACTTGAAGTGCGAAACAGGCCGAATGGATTTCATCTTCTATTTATAAGTTTAATATTCTTTTGAAAGTCTCTAACATAATTTATAAAACAAATTTAACATCTATTCCACACATAAATTCTACGATGCGATGGTGTAATGTTGGTCTCCGGATTACCAAAAAAACAAATTAATATTTAAATACCTGAATCATGGTAATCCAATTGAAACAAACAATTGGTAATCGCATGAAGAGAAACAATGCATCTTTGTATATGGAAGCCTGAAGATTACATGAGTTGAAACTAGTTGCTCGACAACAATTGGATAACCATAATTCAGGTATTTAAACCATTAATTTTACGATGTGATACATAAAACTATATTTGAAGTGGTTAATTGTTGCAAGCAACTAAAATATTAAAAATAAAAATTTTAGTGCAAGAAGTGTTATGGTACTTATGTTATAATGATATAAAAGTAGTAAATGCACTGTTTTGCTTCATTGTTTATCCCGCTTATAGCCTAATCTCTTTGCCAGTTTCTGCGTTGGAGGGGATGGGGAGATCTATGAAGGGAGGGGGTGGAATGTTCGACCGACCCTTCCGGAGAAATGGATCGAGTTTCAACCGAGAAGCCTGTTTGTCGCCTTGATCGGCCATTTCTATGGTAATCTTATCTCAACATGGCTCAATTAGTTTATTTTTCCCACTTGCTTCGTAAAGTTTATTTTATTTATTGACTGCGTGGTTGTTTTTTAAGGCACAATTTAATATAAGATGTTAAATGAATGTAGTTTTTATGATCTTATATAATTATTAGAAATAGCAATACTTAATCACTATTTGAAATCCCGTGAAAAAATATTTATTATAACGTGTTCATGTTATAACCATAAAGTTTACTTTTCATAAAAAGATTATTTTATTAATAATGATCTTTCCTGTACATTTCCAAAATGTACATATATGAAAGCTTTACATATGAAATGTAATTGACATAATATTTTTTATGTTCGAATATCACAATGATGAAAAATAATGTTTAATATTTTTTCAGACCAACCCCCAACAGAAAAAATGTTTATAGGACGAAGAAAGCTTATAGAATATGGTGTCAAAAACAAATACGTTGCACCGAACGTCTTAGAAGTACATGTACCACCGGATCTGGTGCCAGATTAAGACGAAAAATTCTCACATAAGGATAACAAATTTTGTTTCTAGAAATCACTACCCTTGAACCTTAACTTTTTTTAATATTTCCTGAATTTAAACAAACAGTTATTGTTAAACAATTTAAAATCTGATTTAAAAGTATCAATTTTAAAATTATACTTTAGATACGCTATGAAGAATGGAATAAATATACGTCATAACATGATAAGATAGGGTTTAACAAAGAATAAGAAGTATTTTGTTTTTGTTTTGCGATTAAACATGGTAAAAGTGTTTTTTAAACTTTAAAAATAATGTAATATTTTGTTTTTGTAATTCAATGTTGGTAAGCAACATGATATTTATTGTTATATTGACTAATTATTATTATTAATGACCTTTAATTAAGTTGTTTATTTAAAATTAAATTTAGCTGTTAAGATTTTAAAAATATTATTTTGACTACAAAACTAGGGCCTAATACTTTATTACGCTGTAAAGAAATTTAATTGTTTCATGAAAACAACCTGATTTTTTCTTATACAATGATTTACTGACCGTTATTGTTTAATTATTTTGAGGTGGAGTAATGTGATGTATTAAGTAATATTACTTTTTTATTTTGTCAAACATAATAATGCAAATTTCAATAAAAACTCCAATATTAATACAATTTCTATTTAAGTTAAGAATGTGTCGGTTTCATGGTTTTTCTTAAACAAGTATTAAATAATCAAAATAACAATTTCCTAGTACCAATGTAATATATGATAATATTAACTTGCAAATTTGATTATTTATTTGATTATTTCCTAGTGACATAGCTTGTATAGAAAATACAGAAAAAATAAAAAGAGTTTTTTTTTTAACGCTAGTGTAGAGTGGGTTTGGCCTAAGCAATGAATTAGTTTAAAAATGCAAATAAGATCAAGTGTTTTAGTATAGTTTCTAATAGTAGTTTAGTTTTAAAGTAAGAAAGTGTTTGGCCTAAACTTTAAAACATTAAAATATAGAGATATTAATTTTCCCCAGTTTTACCAAATGGTTTAAAGATTTCTAAATAACATGTACTATGACTTGTTTACCTAAAGTCTGTATGGCTTTATTTAACATATTAAATAATTGCTGAAAAGCAAATAGCTTACAGTATTACTTAAGAGAGAAATTTTATTAATAATATTTGTATACAGAGTAGAGTAAAATTATTTTATCAATTAAAACAACTAAAATACAGAAATATGTGGTTTTGAACTAGGTGCGTTTAACCCCACACTTTATTGAAGTTGATTCACAAGTACTCATTACTTTTTGAAAACTAAAGATAATTTCAAATGAAACGCTTGGCTTAGAAATTAAACGTCTTGGAAAATCACTCAATGTTGATTCAATATTGTAATCCTACATTTAAAAATGAGGCATTTTTTATGACTTTAAATGGGAACGGTCTAAGCCTTATTCTTTAATAACTAAAATTGATCTGTTGCTAGATAGAATCATTAATTAATAGCCCAATGACAAAGGGCAAGTGGGTCGAGTATCGCATCTTTAAAAACCAACTAACCCTGTTTTAGAACAGAACTCCATATTGAAATTTGTAAATATTTTTATGATAAAAGTCCAACCCTTAAATTTTATATGTTAAGAAAATGATTTTTTTCATGTAAACAGTACAATACACTAACGTTTTCTGCTAGAAATATCCTCAAGTCACAATCTTCATCCAATGACGTTTTATCTTATTTAGTGTGTGTCTGAAAATTCATGCCACTAAAAATCGTCCCATGCTCCAATTGGGGGAAGGACCAGCCGAGATTTGTAACGAAAACGGTGGAGCCGAGCTCCTACTTGTTCTTCGTCAACTCCAACACTCGACCGTGCTTTGACGGTTTCGCATGCATCGGGCAGGCCAAGTATATCCAGCGGCTCCACACCAGGCCAGGAAACGTCCCCGACGTTCGCTATAAGTAATGTACATATATGTATTTAAGCATTTTTCTGATAGAATTAAACTCATACTTCATTTAATTATATTTCAATTATAGGAAGAGAACTGGAAAAACTACCACATTTTTTTTTTTTTGTAAATGTATATGATTACTCTCCTACGTTCGATGGGGGCTCCGCCCCCATGCCCCCTAGTTGGTTATATCAAATTTGTTTAAGATGTTTAGGGTTACAAATTTAGATGATGTATGCCACTTTAAATAAAATGAGCAGGTTATGTTGTGTAGCTTCTAGGTACTCTATCAGAGTACTTGTATTGGTATAAGCAACTTAGTAGAAAAAAAAAATCGTCAGGGAAGTAACATTTGCTGCCTCACCCTCCTATCACAAATATAAACTATGAGATGAATCATATCTCAGATATTTTTATGCGACTATCAATTTGGCCGCTAGGGCTGAAAATGCAAACACTCAAGCTCCTTCACTAAAATCCTTTGTACATTAGTTTATTTCAATATAAATTATCGAAGTTGCTTCACATCTACTTATTACTTTATGAAAACTAAAGATAATTTTAAATGAAACGCTTAGCTTAGAGTAACAAAATATACATGTTTTGTTTTAAAGTGGAGGTTGTGGATGATTTTGATTTTTTTTTAAGCCTTTACTGCTAGTATAACGTAGTAGGCTTATAAGTCTTAATGTGATTTTTCCCACGTTTAAATGCAAACATTTACTTGTTTGTTAATTAACACATTAGTGTTAGCTCTAAATGAATATATAGATCCTCATAGATAGATATATTTAAATGTACGAACAATAATCCTCCCATTATTTTTTATCCATATTTATTCACCTCTTTAATAATATAAACCCATACCAGTTTTTGACTAGTTTTACTGGAGAGGGTTTTCATATAAAACTAGTCAATAATTTACTGGCCTGAAACTACATGAACGTCTAGTATATACATGTTTAGCTCGACTTTTCATGAACATGGTGGAGATACTTTTTACCCAAAATACTATAGTTAATTTAATTGAAAAGTCTTAAATAACTGTATTGAAGTTGTGGTTATTTTAACAGTTACTCGAGTGTCTTTCGTTTGAATTTGAAGATAATTATAGAATGACTCAAGTTACCCTACACAAAAATATTACATGGCGATGAAAATTAATAGTGTAAAATAGTTAAGTGAGTTCAAATCTGTCACTTGAACCATTATCCGAAGAGAAAAAACTGCATACAGAACACAGTCTTTTCTTGAATTGTTTATGTTATGAAGCCAGTTAAGGTTTTGGCTTACAAGACTATTCTTGTTAATTTTGAGGACAAGAAATTAACTGTCTCCTCAGGTATCTTTACTTTAAGATAGAAAAAGTAATTTGTTAAGTACTAAATTTATAGTATGTCTTAAACTTTACTATTATGGGTAAATTCATTTACCCTAAGCCAGTCCATAGAGATGACACATCTCTATCAACTAACAATACAACATTGGACCCTGACACAGAAATACATTAGGTTATCATTAGAAAGCTGAAAAATTTCCTTACTTGTGACACGATGTAGGTCATTTACATGAAATATTAATATGGGGGTCCAAAATTGAGCTCAGGGACACCCCAACTTTGTCTTTATTCCATAAAACATTTGATTTTAGTATGTATTTAATTTTAGTTTTAAATTTAATTTAGCTTTCATGTAATATGTTTTACTGTATTACTTAAGTATCTTACTATTTCAATACTACCTTAAGTACGGTGCTGGACTTTTTGTAAGCTTACATTTTATTCATTATGTTACATATTTTTCTGGTTGTATATTAATGCATCTGAAATAATAAAGGTTTTCTTAAACCTTTATTATATTTAGATTATTAGATTTGGAAGTGACACACTGTGATAAAAAAGTAAAATACACATTCTTAGTATAGTGTGATATTGATTATATTTTTATAGTTTCCAGTGTTCTTGATTTACAAATTTTGTTTCCACTCCAGCTTCATGATCGGTGGGGATGGTGTGATCTATGAAGGCAGAGGCTGGATGGTCTTACCGTCCATCCCCAAGAGGTTTTTTTCCGTCTCTAAGAAGTCTATCAGTATAGCCTTCATTGGTGCGTTCTTGGGTAAGTTATACCAAAGTAATCCCTCTTAGACAATCCGTAATTTAATCAACATAGAACATTATGTAACATGATCAAACAGGATCAAATTATCCGACTGCTCTTTGTAGATAAAATTTAGTGAATAGGTTAAATGGAGAATGTTTAGAAGTATATTTTTACACACCTCTCTTACGTCATATTGTAATGAAAAAAAATAATAATAAATGCCTCATTTGTAATTTGTTTAAAAGTGGAAAATAGAGATGGTACTTTAAAATACTGAGAATGAGGCATAGCTTGTAAAACCAGTAGGCCTACTCTAGCAAGTCACCTATTTCGAGTAGAAATAGGTAGGTTTTATTGTACCATTTGTAAATTTAGGAACAAATGGTACAATTATGGCCATTACAGAAATAATGGCTCAAGTCTAACTGTACTTTAAACAAATTCTAGTAATACTACTAGTAGTAGTGTAATACAGAAAACCATATTTAAAATATTAGAATTATGCTGTTTTGATGAACTCAAAAAATGAGAATTTTAACTTAGTATGACACAGTACAAACCAGTATCTTAGGTAAATATAAAGATTTATATATTTTTTAAATTTATAAGGGCTGTAAATTACACATTTTTAACGGTTCAAACTAAGCTTGATGATGTTTCCAGAGACTGTACCCCCTATGGTTATGTACGACGCGAGAGAGGAACTTATACTGTTTGGAATACAGAACGGATACATTGCAAAAAAACATCAACAGATCACCTTGCCATCAGTTCACCCCAAAGAAGGATTTAGATGATAAACAGTGTCTAAGTGAGATTATATCCTCAAGAATGATACATACGTATAGGAGCAGCAAAGCTTGTAGTTAAGGTGTTCAAAATTTGTATCTTTGTCTTTTCGTGTATGTCTATTTAAAAAATATTTCCATTTTATAATTATTAACCGACTGTCATTATTAAATTGTAAGTATCACACTTTGATCTCGTTTTTACATTGAACTGAATCATAGCCACCTTTAATAGAAGGCCGCGGCATACGACGTGGCAACGTTGCAATTCCCTCCACCGCTAGGCCGGCTGGGCTGCGTTCTGTCCGCAGCCCGCACATGTTCCATACCGTTTTTTTAAACAAATCTTTTGCATTTTAAAGCTTTCATCAGCATATACTACAAAGCAAAGAATACATACTGAAACTAAACGTTTATAAACTTACTTCAATCGTCCACCACGGATGATTTAGATAAATTTCAAAGACAATGTTTTTGGTTGACCCCAGTCAAAATATGTTGTAAGGTTTGGAAACAAGTGCCTGCGTATTGTAAGTAATGTTTGCCAACCCAAAGGTTCCCAGTTCAATTCTCAGAAAAGTTAGTAGCTTTCAAAAAGGTTTGATATTAGATCCAGTTGCCATTAGTCGTTGGGCTATTAATTAATGATGCTATCTAACAACAGACCAACGTTAGATAGTAACATCACCGGAGGATGGACAGTTCCCCTTCAAAACTTTATAAATTCCTCAAGCGTAGACATACATAAAATAAAAGTGAAACAAAATCAGAAATATGATTGTCAAACTACCTCTGTCCACATTGTTAAATTAAACATCAATACAATTAGTTTTGTTTTTACCACCAGTGAATTACAATCTTGGCAGATCCTTAAAACTAGTACATCCACAGACGTACAAAAAAGCAGAATCATTAAAATTTAAATCTTTAAACTATTCATCGTAAGATATAAAAAAAATAAAGGTAACTTTTACGGTAGCTTTAATGTTTCCTTTTTCTATTTTGTCTTATAAAACGTGTGTCGACAAAGTCAAACTGCCACATTGTGGTGAATAGAAGCCAAGCTAACTCTTTAATATGAACTTGTTTTCAGCCTGAATTACCTATGTAACTGTAATGTTGTAGTTGCATCATGAATGTTGTCGATATTATTGAAACCTAATTAAAAAATTAACTATTAAAAAATAATGTAAAATTATTATTTATTTATTTATTAAAATATCCTATCTAGGCCTATATTTAAAATCATAAAATATTTTGTAACTGTATAATAGTTCTGATATTATTTAATTAAGTGGCTCGTATCCTCTAGCTACGACGCTTTTCGTCCTCAAGAAATTAAAAACTGGTCACATATATAGGCCTACTTCTGGTTTTACGCATTATGAAATTACGGTTTTATCCTATTGGTCAACAAGTTTGAAAGGCATTTCATCTTATTTACATTATTAATCACAACAAACATAATATTGACAAAATAAGACGCTGTGTTGGGTTCCGGGCTCTCCATTGAACTTCGTGCTACAACGCTGCCTCGTCAGCCTAGTGAGCGGCGTTGCCACTTTTCATCGCCGTGGCCTTCTATTAAAGGTGGCTATGAGTGAATACATTTATTGTAATTTATGCCCATTATATTGAAATTTGGAAACTTGCAATTTATAAGGACTCATTACAATGTGTTATATTTTATAGTTAAAAAGTTAACTGTCGACGTTTACTGAATGACAACTCCTGTATGTATATTATTCAAACTATAATTATATTTGTTGTCTTAATTCATAAAATTAATTTTTATAAACTTACTTCGATAATTGTACTTTTAAAAGTAGAATAATGAATATAGGAGGGTAATGATGCTACGAATAAGGGTGAGAACTTCCAAAGACCTATTTACATTCGATCAAAGTAGTTTAGTTTCACTAGTATGAAATAGTACAAACTATTTGGTTAGTTTTAGGTACGAAAATTTATAAAAATAAATAAAGAACAGTTGTACAAATTGATTGTAAAGTTTACCCGATGAAAACGAGCGAGTGTGTTAGATACAAACTCAAAAATTGGGAATTCGTTTCCAAATTTTGACAAGAATAAAAATAGTAATGCTTTGTATTTTCTGTTATAAAAAAATAAATAAAGTTATAAATAAAGTTATAAATAAAGTTTAGATTTATCAGTTGGAACACAGAATTCAAATCGTTAACGTTAAAAATCCCTGAATAAATATATACACTTATATCAAATTTGGATTATTGAATTTGCTTAAAAAAAAATCCGGCTAAACTACATTTTTAGACACCAAAGAAAATGCTTGAATTTAAATATATAATAAATAATGTATTATGTTTGAATTTGATGTTGAGACTGTTTTATTTCAATTGGATAAGTATTTTGAAGCTATATAAGTTATATGTACATAAATATTTCCTACAAAACCAATTGAGGTATATTAGGTTTTATTTGTCTAACATGTGAAATATATATACCAATAATTAGAAATCCTTGGACTTAAAAATATTTGATTTAATATTTTTCAGAGAGGCGTTACACATCTATACTTATTTAATACGCTAAGGGTTTTTTGTCTTGAGAACTCCTCCTACAATTTTCAACCGATTTTCAAGTTTTTGTAGTCGTTGGATAGGGTTCCTGGTCAGGTGCAAATACCAGGTACAATCTATAAGGGTCTGTAGTTGTTTCCGCCAAAACTTGATGAGAATCGGACTGAAAATAAAAGCGCTACCCCACATTAAAATCTCAAAATTTCCCATTAAAATAACATTTGGGACTGAATAAAGCATTTGAAACATCTGTTAATAATCAGCTGTAAATACGTGTAGTTATTGGCAATTAAAGATATTCACATTATTGGATTGGTCAAAAGTCATTGATTTAGAGCTAAAGTAACATTTGTACTGTATTTAAATAAATTGCTCGATTTCGAGCAACACATATACTAGTTCTTCATTGATATCGTACTCAAAAAACATTTGAGGAAAAATTAAAAAAAAAATTCATGCAGGAATCAATACCTTTTTTAAATGTTATATACCTGGTTATTTACCCGGTATTTGTAGTAGCCTAGTTATGTATAAAATGTATCATATAAATATCAAATTATTTTTTCGAATAAATTTGCAATCATAACAATTACAGCTAAATTCATCATCTAAGATTAGTTTTATTTATGAAACTTGACAATGAATAAATGATTTATTTCCGCAAATAACAATGACAAGTAACAAACATTTACTAAGGTATTTTCTAACGGAAGATAAAAATCTGTTACGATAAACAAAAAAACACAATACACTATCATTCATTTTAAATGGGAAACTGTTTTTTGCGTAAAAATTATTTCAAAAGTAAACATAAAAACTGTACTTACGACTACAAGATTCTAAATCGCACTATACCATTCGAAGTGGTTTGTATTTCCTACATACTAGCTCTAATTATAGAATAATTTAAATAAGATTCACTTAAATGACGTGTTTTGTGTAGTTTTTTTTTTTTTTTTCTAGACATCCGGTACTTTTGTTTTATTGCATTGCTTTTGCACTCGGTCGTTCAAACTAATGAACGGTATTAAGTGCATATCTTCGTTCATATTCGACTATGGGTATGGCAATGCAATTTTATTAGCATAACTTTATATCGTTTAGGAGATTTATTCAATAATAAAATAATGTAAAACAACTTTGCCAGTTGATTTTTTTCAAGCTTCATACCTTAAATTAATAAAATCTTGTTGTTGCTTCAGTTATAGTAATTTTGTTATACACCTCAAGTTTTAGAATCTAGGTAGATTATTGAAAATTTCTTTTTCTTTTCGAAGGCTATTTTAACTTTCCTTAGGTCATTAAATTGTTTAACATTTTGTATTGTATAGAAAAAACCCAAAGTGGAAATATTCTCTTCGTGTCAGGCGGGACATGGCGCAGGCATACCCCGAACGAGGCGCTTTTGGAACCAATGATTCCCCCTGTGGCCAGAGTGGTGATCTCTTATACCTTCAAGAACCCGTGCTTCACCCACCAAGAGTGCCTGAAAGAGATGTTGTGGATCCACAAGTGTCATATGTTCGGTTCTAACCTGGGGGACATACGGTACAAGTAGGTTGACTTCCAAATCGGCCTGTATATGGCCACTACGGAGTACTGATTATAAGAAATTACTTGGTCGATGTTGTTATCTGCATACGGTAGGATAATTTTAGGTACATATTCAACTTCATTTGTTTGAAAGTGTGGAATGTTTAAATGTTAATTTTTTTTAATAGTCTCAATGTTCGTTGCATTTCCATCAAGCCATGTTAAATACTTTGCTTGTTGTATAATCAAATAAGTACAATACCATTATTGGTAAATATACTTTTCCTAAAAATATAGGTACTGTTGAAAGCTTTATACTAAAATTTACCTTAATGGTTATCGTTAGGTTGATGTTAACTATATTCGTTTTACTAAAGTATGTAGAACTTATCACTTTGTCACTTTGTAAGATCCCAACGCTACCGGATCGTATTTTAAGGCCAATATGAGTGTAAAATCTGTGAAATGTGTTGTGTAGCTTTGTTAATGCCTAAGATAAACTTACTGGGTAGCTGAGTGGTTATAGTGCTCGCCTTTGAATTCAAAGGTTGCCGGTTCGATCCTGAGAAACGTTAGAAGCTTTTTCAAAGTTCGATTACGGATTCAATTGTCATTTGTCTTTGGGCTATTAATAATTTATGCTTTCTAGTAACTGGTTGATGTTGGATGGTAACAGGACTGGGGTTTGGGCCGTTCCGCGTCAAAACGTAAAAAAATTTCACTGGCGTTAATAACCCAAAGTACATACAAATGATGAACTGATTCTTTAGACAGGATTATTAATTAATAATCATGAACCAATGAACTCCAATGAACTCATGGCAACTGGGACCATCTTCGAACCCTTAAAAATACACTAACTTTTCTCGGGATCAAATCGCTAACCTTCGGATTGAAATTTGAGTACTATAACTATACTTATAAGACATATATAAGAGTAAATAAGACATGACTTATTTACCTAGCCAGTAATAACTATAATAACTGATGTCTCAGATGCAAACTGTGACTGATAGTGCGTTCCTGATGGCCTTAGAAGTAAAAAATATAAATGATAAGATTGACTACATAGTGGTAATTTTAAAAAAAGTAGAAGGATATGATATGTTTTTATTTAATGTATAGTATAATATGAATTTCAACTTCAAACAATTCGAAATCCTTTATTACTTTTGATCTCATTCGCTGTAAAACATTACTGCCGTACATATTTATACCTTTATTTTTTATGTGATACTTTTTTAGTTACCTATTGCAGAAACTTGTATTGCTTTTACATTCTTTTAAAGTTTTCCCCTTTGAGCATTACTATAGAGTTTATTTCAATAATTAGTTTAAAAATATAAAAAAAATCTTCCGAGCGTTTATATTGGAATGCTATTTGGAATTAATGTCATTCAAATACAGTACATAATTTTCTTAATTATTAAGTAATATTTACAGAATAAAATTTAGAAAGCCACATTAAAAAATGTTGCATGGTGTTACATTCCTTGATAAACCTCACCTTTTCCATCGCAGTCTAAGTTTACTAATGCATAGCTTACCGCTTTTACAGTAATCTTTCGGAACTGCTCTTCAAAAACCCTTTTCTCTTTTGCGACAGTCCATATGAACAATTTAAATACTTATTTTCCATTAAATAAAAGCAGATTAAACAATTAAAAAAAGAATATTTATTTACAAAGTGTATAAAAGTATAACAATAAATATCAATTTTATATGTTAGGCTTTATGCCACGTAAGTGAGTATTGCAAATAATAGTTTCTTGTTGGTAGGTTTACATGTTCATAGATCTTATTTTGCGATTTCCAACCCCTGCTTTTATAACAGTTTCCTGATCGGGGGAGACGCCGCTGTCTACGAGGGGCGCGGATGGCACAGGAGACCCACACTTCCGGATCGGTTCCAAAACATAGCAGAGTGCTACTATGTGGGCCTTATAGGCCGGTTCCAAGGTACAGTATCAAAATTAAAACACTTTTGAGACTACCCATTCATGTCACATTGTTCACAGTTAAAGTGGCGATTTCTTTGAATCTTCCTTACGGTATGTATTTTTCTTCATGGTAATTGATAATTATTTATATAATATTCATATATAAATATTCATAATATAATATTCATAATATAATATTCATGAGTAGCTATAATAATAAATAATTATTCTTTGAATCTCCAAGTAATGCGTGATTAATTGATAAAATTAATGCTAGGTATAAATGTTAAAATTTAAATTTTAAATAAATACTACTTAATAAATTGCCTTTAAAAAAAGATTAGCAAACCTCTTTTATAATATATTAATTACATTAAATTTTGTATAAAAATAATGAAAATGCGTAAAAATGTATACAGTAATAATATTTTTAAGACATATAAAATAGCTAAGCCTTACTTATTCACACCATGCAAGAACAATAATCAATAAAATGTCACTTCTATACCAATATAATTCAGTAAGTGAAGGTAGAATTTTAAACAGATCTTTAAAATTACCAAAAATTGACTATTATAAAAGTAATTAAAAATCTATTTTTAGATAATTCAAATACTGTTACCCATATTTATTCTAAATATATACCCAGGATTTGATTACCATTGCTTAATAACATATGTTTATTGGACAATTTCTACTTCCTTGTAAAACTGACTGTATTCCTAAACCACTGTAACAGTAATATGTCGCTAACATGAATCATTATGTATATTCAAACTATGCACTTGATACATTACTTAAAACACTGACGAACTCTGTGTAGCGTTTTAAAATGAATATGACTGATGAATGAGTGTGTTGAATCAGAGAAGGTTGTTAACAAAGATCATCGAATTAATTTGTCCCGACCATTAATTAACAGCACAATTATGAAAGGCAACTTGGTTCAGTTTCAAACCATCAAAAATATTCTAACTTTTCTCAGGATTGAACCAGCAAAATCCATAAATAAAGCCGGTCTTTACAAACTCAGCTACCGAGCCAATTACAAGGCTATAATTCTCTTGTGAAAAAATTTGCTATTTCCTAATTTGCAATTCGTAATTTTCAGATGAACCACCAGGGGAAAAGATGATGGAGGCCTTGAGATGGCTGCTAAAGTTAGGTTTGGATAAAAACTACCTTACAAAAGACTACGAAGAAGTGCAACTGGAGGTAAACATGCCCCCCAGTGGCAGTGGACATAGAGTAATATCGATGCACACTTTAATGAACAGACCACGATATGATAAGGTTCCAACCGGTAACTTCAAAACTAATGTAGAAGAAGGCTTTACCGGCAGCGGAAACAGAGGCCCATTTCATACTTATACGAATCAAACACGGCAAGGGAAGTATTTTGGTGATAAAATGGTTGACTCTCAAACACAGAGTACTCACTCAAGTGGGAAGAGGCATAGAGTAAAACCAGCCCATTTTATGAAACAACCATGGAAGAGAAAAACAGTATATTCTGATGAGACATTTTGAAGTGAACATTGTGATGAAACTAAAATGGATTTTGACTTTTACTATTGAACGTTATCTATAAAAGATGGAGTTGTTTGTGGAGAGCATCTGATGTTTGGTGCAAGGCCAATGTTTTCACTACATCATAATTTAATTGAGGGCAGTAATGCTTCGAATGAACTGGAATGGGGCTGGAAAACTTTACTTAATAAATAGCATGAATTCATAAAAATCATTATAGTTCATGATAAAAACTATTTTTTACAATCTTAATGATAATTTTTTATAAAATATTGATTGTGATGAGAAATCCTTATAAAACTTTTTATTAACTTAACTTTGAAGAAGACATGAGTATTAGATGGAAACATTAAAATACCATCAAGTTACATATATAGTTTTAAAAGAAATACAATGACCATAAGGTGGAACTCTCTTACAGTTAGAAATTTTAGCTTAATTAAAATATTTAATTAGATCACAGGCAATGTTTTTTTTTTTTTTATTTGTGGCTTATTTGATGAGATTTATTTAATGAAGTGTTATAATTACACATTAAAGGATAATAAATACTCAAAAAATCAGTTTGAATATTAAGCTTAGTCAATAAAAGACCATCTGTCCACTTTACAAAATGTACAATAAAATGTTATTCATCAAGTAATGAAATTATATAATTTTTTTTATAAATGTATTAGAATAATATTGCAAGCAAGCCCACACACTGTGAGGGGTTCAGTGGTAAACCTGCTACTCTTCAGCTCACGTAGCGGTGGTGTCAAGCAGCACCAAACATGCAGCACGTGACTATGACTAGGTTCTGTGGACGCGATCGCCGTGACACATACAAGCACCAAACTGGGAAGCGTCTTGGTTAGTGCAAGGGTCTTTTTTAGTGGGGGGGGGGGGGGTTATCATTTATACTTTTCAGCACTTTTCGTGACTTCAATTTTCGTAATAGATCTCAGCACTTTAATACTACGTGATAGAACTTTATAATAATAAAGTTCTAGCATATATAGAGATTAAATATTTTAACGAAAGAAAATGCTCATGATATTGGGAAGGTATCCTGTTTGATCATTTGGCCAAAATTATCATCTATCGATGACGCATCATCTACTAATCGTTTTACACTACCTATTTATTATACAGCGTTAAAGTTGGGGGTTTTATTCTTTACATGTGATAATATGACAACAACAAGACAATAGATAAAATGAAAAAAAAAATCATGGAAACATTTCTTTCAATTATAATAATATTGTCAGAATCAAATGACAGTAAAGTTAATAAGTTAGGGGTTCTCTTTGGTAATATAAAAACCATATAATTATTCAATGAAATAATTAATATTTTAATTTAATGTAATTGTGAAATATATTGCTTCGAAGTATTATATTTTTCTACAGCAACATTTGAAAGAATGAATTAAAAAATTCTCTTCTATTTTGTTAAACCTTCAAGACATTGCAACTGCGTGAAAACCAAGCAAATTGCTTTTTAATTTCACTGAATTTAAATTACAAAACGGGAGTTCTGGTGTAACTCAAATTGTTTGGTTTTTATTATTTCCTACTTAACATAAATTGTTTTTATTTCTGCATCTCTTTTTTTATATTCAAACTAACTTCATATTACAATTTTGTTCCACGAATGGACATGATAAATTATTAAAAAATTTATATATGTTTAGAAACATTTTCTAAGTAGTGCCGTTTTTTATTGTTTTTAGTTGACTTAAGACCTTAACATTATCATGTTTATTAATTTTGTGTTTCTCACTTAAGTATAAACAAATCTCTTGTATTTTTATTCGCATAAAAAATAAATACATAATACTTTTACTTAAGCAAAAAAGTAAAGTAATTGTTAAATATTATTAGATATAACGTTATTAATAAAAGTTATATAACTTTAAATTTATTTCAATTTTCATTTTCGTAAACATACAAAGTGATTTATAAATAAAATGCCATACACTAGAAATAAATAAATCAAACTGAAACCTTCGGCATTAGAGGAACAGCAAAATCATGGCTTGAATCCTACTTTAGTGAAGAACGCCAGCTAGTTGAAAGAAATACTTTATTGAAATTCAAAACAAGCACAGTCAGTTCAGGGCTATTAGAGGAGTTCCCCAGGGATCAGTGTTATCTACGCGGGGGACGTTCTACACTGCATGACAATCAAACAGCCACACTGTCATGTTTAACCACGATTCTCTCCTCTATACCAGCAGTTAATCTCCACAGGAGCTAGAAATCAGCAGCTTCATATCACATGCATTACTGTGCAAATAACGACTTGATCTTCAATGGCAGCAAAACACAACAGTTGTTCTTCGGAACACACAAGAATGAGGTCTCATCTGCAACGAATATCCAAGTGGACAATTCAACTAAATATCTAGGCCTGAGCCTGGGCGACCTCCGGTGGGGTAACCTCATCAACTCACTTTACAGTAAACTCTATGATGTTTGCCACCAGACGAATTATTAGCTCCAGCCGCCCCTAGAACTACGCAACTCGAATCGACACACTCATCGAATCGTAAATGAGATATGGGATAGTTTTCTAGGGAGACTCTTCCTAAGAGAATATCCAGCGTGTTTTGTGTTGCAAAGGAGAACAGTAAGAGTTCTCTAAGGCCCTTCAGCCACGGAGGGTTGCAGGGATGTCTTTGCAACACTGAAAATTTCTAGAGTGGTCTGGCTTTACATTTGTAAAATTGTTGTCTACTCGTGGATCCAAACGTTGGCAATAAATAAAAATATATACAGCCATAACACAGCAAACGCTATAAACAACTTCCGACCACCCAGCATTAATATGGAAACTGCAGAAATAAATGTTGAAATGCCTTTCCTACAGCATTGAATAATTTATCGAAAGATGTGAAAGGACTGTTGTCCAACACAGATTTATGTACATTTAGTGTATTAAAAAATGTTTATGTATTGTTTGACATAAACTCTAAGCTCTTTTGTTATGACATAAAGATTTCTCTCTCTCTCTCTCTCTCTCTCTCTCTCTCTCTCTCTCTCTCTCTCTCTCTCTCTCTCTCTCTCTCTCTCTCTCTCTCTCTCTCTCTCTCTCTCTCTCTCTCTCTCTCTCTCTCTCTCTCTCTCTCTCTCTCTCTCTCTCTCTCTCTCTCTCTCTCTCTCTCTCTCTCTCTCTCTCTCTCTCTCCTTCTCCCTCCCTCCCTCCTTACATCCCTATTAACTTCATTGCAAAATAATGTGATCGTATCTTCTTATTTCTATAAGGGTTTCGTCTGTTACGTCCCTTTTTCTCTCGACCTACTGAACCGATTTTTAAGATTGAGGTATCATTTTAAAGCTTAGGATATACCGCAGTGACGAATCGTAATTAAAAAGGTCATATTGTTTCGAGCTTCGGCCCTTCACCTTTGATTTATTTCTATAGGGTGCTTTAAAATGTTGACCAACTTTTATAGCATGTTCTTTAATGTGAATTGTAATTTAACAGCTGATTATCTTCAGATGAGTTTTAAAACCCAGATAGAGTAAATAAAAATAGATCTCTATCAATTCACAATCAAACTGTAGGTGAGTTTCACTCATACAGAGTCATAAAATGCGCAATTTGCGCACGGGCTACCTCGTTATTTATTATTTCAATGATACAAATCAACAAGGAATTATTAAAAAATTAAAAGAACAAAAACTACTTAAAACATTATGAATGATAATAGTTATTATTTTTTTAAACACTTTATACACTTTAATACACTTTTTATACACTTTAATTCTGATAATTTAAGGCCATAAATGTTTAAAAGTGTTTTAACCTGGTTATGGGAGACTTTTGGGCATTAGAGGTCACAGCAACAGGGGTCGATGAACCGTTTTGGCTCAATGCTGGATGAAAAGGATTGAAAATAAACAGAAAATTGACATATAGTTGAATGATTTATTTTTTCTAAGATATGAGAAAACTACAAAATAAACATATATAACAATAATAATAAGAAAATAACTAATAAACAGGATATTGAATTTAAAATGTATTTTTAATTTATTTATTTGAAATGATAAACAAATATCTGATGTATTTGATATGTTTAATACAAAAACCATTTTAGTAGATCTATTTTTACTAAAATATTTATTTTTAATTGCATTATAGGTGTAAAATAGTTTTGTTTATAATTACTATTTACATTAAAATGTGCATTTTTTCAAATGTTCAGAAAATCAGTTATTAATACCTTTAATAATCGAACCATAGTGTAATTATTTTTGGCTTCACTTTGTTGTTTTCATAGCCTAACTTCAAAAACCTATGATTTAATTATAGCTGTTAATTGTAGACATACAATGGAGGGACTGAGTAATTAATTGGATATCTTGTTATTAGGTGCAGGGGACACCCAATTATCAGGTGATTGTTGGTTATCATCTTACATACTACTAAATGCTATACTGTATTACCTAATATAATAGTATTGAATTATATGTATATCTATTTCAATTGCCGTAATCTAATTATTTGAAATCAATAAGCATAAAAAACCAAATATTTTGTATTATTTTTAAAATGAAATTTGGTAGGAATATACAATGTTTTTTGGTATAAAGTTCTTCTGCCATAACTTGATCAACATTAACATAACAAATATTGATCTTTTTCAATTCGCAAAAAAATTTAATAAATTTAATAATAATTTTTCAATAAAAAAGAATGCTGTAATCAAAACTATATGAGTTTTTTCATTATTTTACCGGGACATCGATTATTTATGTGAGATCACTAAATATATTCCGTTGATAATAATAATAATTATTATTGTTGTTGTTGTTGTATTTCCCCCGGAGTTGGTAGAGCGGCGCACCGGGTGAGTTCCACCTACCGTACAGTGTCCGAGCCTGCCGTCCTGGTGGTCGCCGGAGTCATCCCTGTCAAGAGCTCTTGGCATGAGTGAGGAAGGCGATTTATCAGAGATAGGGCGAGATTGGCAAGGACAAGGCAAAAACAGAAGAGCGCCCCCGAACCTTCTAGCAGTGGCAACACAGCTGGGAGAACGACACCCAAGGACGATGGACTGCGCGACTTATCAAGCAGGTATAACCATGGGTAGAACGGCGGCATGGGGAGGTGGACTACTACCTGACCTAATTATTGACAAATCATGGATATTTCTGGTCGTACCTGAACCGGATGGGCAAGACCGGTTCACCGGCCTGCAGTTATTGCCCAGGCGTTCCTGACGATGTGGAGCACACCTCTTTCGCTGCCCCCGTTGGGAAGGGCCCCACCTGGAGGCCACACAAATTTTTGGTGCATTTTCGTTGACTTGGTCTGCCATTAGATCTTGGATAATAAGGGCAACTGGGATTGTTTATCCCAGTTCGTTAGGCACATCCTCCTAGAAAAGAAACCGATCTGGACCCTAAGTGGCCCAGATCCCTTGATCGAACGGCTGGATAAGGAGCGAGCCTCACGGGAGTAAGCCAAATTTAGGCCTAGCCTGACGTAATGTGATAAACAATTCCAGGTTAGAATCCTAAAGAGTAGACGAGGTTTTAGTGGGTAAACCCGTATTTTTAGGTAGCATCACACTACAGGCTGGCCACCTGTGTGCGAAATGCATTTTCCCGCCTCTCCCTAAAAAAATATACATTATTATTGTTATTGAAAGACTATTTTAATACAAAAAAGAAGAACTTTGCTGTGTTATATAACATTAAAATAAAATTATAAATATAATTGATATTACAATTTTAAATTCTTTAACAAGTAAATAAAATTTCATGTCTTCGGCATGCGTGTCAGTCTTTTCATGTCGTCTTATTTAGAAAGAGATAGCAAATAAAATATAAAATAAATTTTAATTTTAGGAATCTGATTTAGTGTGGCTTTTCATACAATTTAATTAAATTCTCAAGTCTCTTTTAATAACGAACCAAATCCTCATAGAAATAACTTTTTAATTTCACGAAATCTAAATAACAAAACGGGAGAGCCAGTATAAGTGGAAGAATTCTCTTGTATTATTTCTTACTTAGTTTTAATATTTTAGTTATAAGAAGGCTCTAGATTGGTATATTTTTATTAATTTTATACATGTGTTATATTTTGCAATACTAATAAATTTATATTGCTGTAAATAATTATAATTTTTTGCAATAATAATAAATCAGTACTTTTTACATGTTACTTTAAGATTTAAAAATGAATACAGATCATCTGAATACATAACATTTTGACTTTTATCAGTAGATAATTTATAGTTAGAATGTCAACTCGAGAGGAGCAAATAGCAAAATCAAACACAGGCTGAGAATATCATTTCTATAGCCACTCAATAATCTTTCTCGAATAGACAAGTCTTATTGATACTTCAACTCTCCTACTTATTATTCTAAATGACGAATATATCTGAGAACACTCCAATCTAAAATAAGCTCCATATTTTACGAAATCTATTACTTTTTATGTCATTACAAAACCTAATTTTTTTTACTAAACATGTTTTACGAAGATGCAGTTATTTTTCTCACTGTATGTGAATGCTTGCTCATTTTTAATTTTCAGGCATTAAAAAAATATTATTAAAAAAATTCTAAACCTTACACAAGTTTTTTTTTCAAACAGCTATTTTAAGTTTTAGCTGCAAGCAATAAATTATTTTCTGCACGAAACTTAGTTTAATTTCAAATCATAGCTCTAAAATCAAGGAAATTAGTACCCTTAAAAAAACAATCTGCCTGCCCATGTTGACCACATTGTAAATACTATTTGGTAGTGATTATCCAAACACCGGAATCACATACAAACGTCACTACAATATACTTTAACTCCAAGAGTAATAAAAGTTAAACAATAACACACAACTTATTTTATACCTATACAAAAAATTCAATATTGCCGTTTTTATATTGTTCAAAAATCAGATTAACTGAAAAGTAAGATAATATTTTTCAGTATTAGTGTACACGATAAGTAAAAAAATACATCTTTAATTAATTGGGGTTAATTAGATATAAATTTAATTAAAACTCAAAGTTACACTATATTTGTTGTGGTAATTATATATTTCAACAATGAATCAAACTTAATATATAATTTTAATTACATTTTGCATACCTTCCAAGTCGCATTAAACTCCAGTGTTAACAGTTTTTTTCTTTATCTACTATTCCTCGTTTGATTAATTTCATCACATAATAGTTTTGCCCTACTAGATAGACAGCCCTTCTAAAATGCATTTACTAAATTGACACTCAGGTAGTAGTTACATACTACCTAAATCTAGTTATACAAACTATGAGACAACATAACTGTAGTGATTTTGAGCTTGATGTTTAATTTAACTTCTGCACTACTAGTATGCACTAGCTAGCCCATGAATTTCAGTTTAACACAACTGTAAAGTTGACTAAATTTCTAGCTATTAAGTAAATAAAATTTCAAAAAAATAAAAAAATACTTAAAGATGAAAGTAAAAAACAAAATTGAATTTTATTATTACAAACTTCTTTAGCTTAACCGTCCTACACATTTTCGAAAAAGTTAAAATAACATTTTAAAAGTGTAGCAACTTTGATCGCAGTTACTATAAAACACTTTTGATTCCATAGATAATCAATTTTATTAATCTAAATATTCGTGGTCCAGGCCCATTACTAGAAAAAAGATAAGAAGTTTTTGTGTCGCCAAGACGACATTCCACATCATTAGGCAACGAAGGAACTCGACCTGTCGCGGCTTGGCGCATTAATCTTATATTATCCGGTGTGAATTAAAAGGTTGATAATAATTTTAAACATTTCCTTTCTTATAAAGAAAAAACATATTATTACAAAAGTGGAAACTGTTTTTAATAATGAGAAAAGTAATTTTAGTATCTTAACTTATACTTTACGCAACGCACATAGTTTGTAATTTTCTGAGTAATTCTTTCTTATGAAAACACGTTTTATTTTGAAGGGTGAAGGCCTTAATGAGAACCAAAATTTTTCCATTAAATAAATTTTAGATAATTTACATTTTTCAATATTTAATGTGTTTTTATTTTGGTTTTGGATACATTTACTTTTATTGTAATAATCGTTTTGTATTTTATATATAAAAACATAGATTTAAAACAATTATCATAAGATACTTTAAAGGGCTTTTATAGAACACAAAGCTATAAGTTAACTATATTATGAGAGAATTGAAATATTTGGCCTAAAACTATATTTAATTTATACATCATTATTTGTAATAATAATTTAAGCCATTTTATAAAACGCGCAGTATACTTGTCAACAACCAATCAGTTAAAAATAGTTTATGAAAATAGATTTAAAGTGTTCCAGAAGTAGTTTATCATAATTAATAGTTTGAAACATTCTAAAATTTTAACGGAGGTATTCAATTAGTTTCAGTACAAAGAGAAATACATCCGAGATATCATGACACTACGTTAAATAATAAAATAATTATTACTTATGATTTTAATTATATGTGTAGATATCATACATATATATATGTATATAACACTTAGGTTTGTAATTTTGCCCTCTAGTAAAAAACGTGAGTATAACATGATTTTGTAATTTGGAATTTGTTTTTAAGTCAATAATAATTCCCTCAATAAAGAAAATGTTGCCTTCTTAAATGCACCATCATGGCATTGCCAAGGCACTGAGCTTAGAACATTAATCTTGCCTTACGTCTTAACCTCAGGAAAAGTTGGTGGTTTTATTTCATAAAAACCTGTCAGTTATTTAGATCTTTTGAGTTTTTTAATGAAAACTAGTTAAAGTTACATTATCTAATCACCAAAAACATGGAGATTTAGAGAACTATAATTCACATAAACCATACTCTTCATAATTTTGTGTAAAAAAATTATTAAAAATATTAAAATGTTTTAGCTTGAAAATGGAAAAAAAACTAAGAGGTGGATCAAGAACTCAGTTTTATATTCTTAATTTTAAATACTGAATAGTATGTCAGAAAAAAAAACATAACTAATCAATTTAATACTTCAATTAACCAATAGTTTCGATAACAGTATTGTTTTGTATAATGCTTGCAAAATCATAAAAGTAAAAAAAAAATCCTTAATTCAACCAATCACCTTATTAAGTAAAGAAGACCGGAGTAATTTACCATTACAAAAAGTGTTTGCCTAAATATCCTTTTTTTCTTGCTCTTACCCAAATATGACTAGAAATATGATCATATTTCTATGTTATTGTTCATTTATCATTTATTTATTTGATTTTTGCAAGTTGTCCTAAAATGCCAACCATAACTTGATTATAGATTTTTCTAAAAAAAAAATGTTTTTCATTATTATTAACGACACTAAAACGCCTATAACAAAAGTTTATAAGACATATCACAATATAGGAAATAGACAATAATAACACTGCCTTTAGGTAAGTTATAATGAACGTAGCGGTTCATTATAACTTACCGTGTATTTTTAGTTTTTATGCCGCATACTGTTGACCGCATCACAAAGATGCGGTGTTTTGGCATTATTTTCAGATTGTTCTAATATTAAAATAACTAAAAAATTTTAAAATTAAATTATTTACAAAAATTCCGTAAACTAACGTGGACATAAAAATATCTTGTACACTCATGTATTAATATTTATATTTTAAAATAAAGTACTAAAATAATAAGAGGCCAATTACAACAAATTGTCCACAGTAAAAGGGATTTGAAAATATAAATACTGTTAAACTTTTGGAAAACTTTATGATTTATTTAAGTAGGTCTAATTAGTTTGAATCATGTTCACATTTGTGTAAGAGTTTATAGTTCATAGTTCATTTCAATCAAAATTTATTCTACGTACTCCAGATCATCGTAAACATGATGAAATAGAGGTGATACATTTTTTTTTAATTTTATTCCTTTCCCATGAGTTTAACCAACAACACATAATTGACCTCGTGAATGCATTTCAAACTTCACTTTTCAATCAATTTATCTAAGGACAAGTACAACAACAATAGTTATTTGTGCTTCTAGGGACTAAAGTACAATGTTTTCTCCCTGAAGGGAAAGTGTTGTCGCCCGAAGGCGAAGCCGAGGGCGACAATTTCTTTGAGGGAGAAAAATACTTTAGTCCCTTGATGCACACAACATTTTTCCTCCACCTACACGAATAAAATTTAGGCCTAATAGGCCTACCGTAGATAATTTAACTTTACCTTCATATGATCCCTTGCTCCGTCAAGCTGGATCTGTCACATCAACATAAAAAACACACAAGGTAGGCCATATCAATATTGAAGAACACGAAAAAAACAAAATATAATTTAAGCCTAGTCAAAAGTTTTACACTTATGTTTTGGACTTCTTAGGTTAATAGCCTACCCAAGCAAAAGTAAACAAACACCTACACTGCCACGGCCATCTCTAATACTAGAGATGCTGCTCACCCACTGCTGACTGAATGGTCAGCAGTGGGTGAGCAGCAGCTACAGCTGCTATTAGTCAACAATGAGTAACGAAACAAATACAAGTAACAGCTGACTGTGGCTCATGTTCTTTTTAATCTCTCTTTTAATGTTATTCTTATGTAACTAACTTTAGCCCCGTGGTACGAAAAAACTCGAGTTTTCCCTAGGTAGAAAGATTAAGTATTCAAGTCACATGGGATAGAAATTAGTACTTTACTACTCTATTCCAAGGAGTAAAATACGGCTTTAGATAGTAGGCGGAGGAAAAGAAATTTGATTCTTTATCGTAACAAGATACAACGTAGTCCTCAGGTTTAATACATGACAGCTTTCGGTCGGGTAACACGGAGCCCCGACAACGTTGAGGTTTTGTTAACTGAAGCCAGTCACGTGACACCAAACGGATGATCCGGAGTATAAAGGTAGGAAAGTAGTTGAGTTTCAAAACCTCAACAACCAATGTTAGGGTAACAACCAATGCTATTAGTTAGAAAACTTTGTAGCTTCTTAAAGCTTTAAAACCTTTTTGTTTGAATCAATCTGCCGAAAAATGAATTATCCTGTCATTGTTCAGAATAAAAAAATATACCAGGAATATGATCAACAATACATTCATGCTTAGTTCACACTTTTTACTAAACACCTTGAACCCGTTGCAGTTTTAAATTTTGACTTAATATGTTAAAATTTTGTTCTTTTTGCACTGTTCATAATAGTTATAAACAAAAAATTTTCTTTTGAAGATCTCTCACAAAACATTTTTCGTATGCCTCCTGACAATAATGTTTTATGAATTAAGAACCAAATTATAAACAAAACAAAACATTTTAAATTAAAAAAAAACTAAGCTCGTTTTTAATATCATGAGAAAATCCACAGACTTTTTATTTCAATTTAAAATACCAATCACTTCAAGAAATTTAAGCTTCGTTTGGAATGATTGCCTTTAAAATAAAAAAAAAAAAATCTTAATTTAAATATATGTGTTGGAGGAAGACGGAGTTCAAAAGCATAGAAAGAGTGATAGGCCTATATCAAAACTTTTGTGGACATGAAATAAAAAATAAAGTGAAACAAGTATGGTAGGCCTAAATTATAAATTGACCTCTTACTAAAGCCACTATTCATGATTTTTATTATAATGCTCAATTTATGTTCAACAAAATTTGCTAACTACTTAATAACTTTGGTCAATGTTTACAGAAAAGTTATTTAAAATGTCTTTTTGCTAAAATGACTATCACTGTTGTTTCATTAATGCTAATAAACTGAAATTATTATATTTCAAAAAATGTTTTTCGTATAACTATCATTTTAATATTTAAGGGTAGTCTTTATTCTAAACCTCTCTATTTTTTCTGCCTGTTATCGTAATGAAAAGACCACTCTATTCATTGAGTAGAAATGTATTTTCTCATGTTTCTAAATGTATTTTACTTTTTACTGTGTAAAAAACAAGTCGTCTTTTATTGTAATACATTACATAATACATTAGATAATGACGATGTTTGTAGTGATTGTTGTAGCAAAACCTTTGAGGTGCAATGTTTGATGGTTATGTTCAACACAGGCACAGTGAAGAAACGGCAGCTCCTCTCTCTGGGACCATTGTTGTACAAATGCTTGCTTTTTACTCTCTTTGCAGTAATCTCTTTGCTGTGTTCTCTTTGCAAGTAATTAACGTCTAGTAATTACAGTATTAAAAACTGTAACGGCTCTCAACATTGTAATACAATGTTTATACAGGGTGTTTAAGAACTCCCTGACAATATTTTAGGGCATTGTTTCTGGGTTAAAAACATATCTTAATATCATATTTAAATTGTCTGGAAGTCTTTAGTTACTCACACAGCCGCCATTTGGTTTTTTCACATAATAATTTTTATTTCCGTAACGGATGGTCGTATTAAATTCATATTTGGCACGAATCTTTATTATACCAATGTACATTTCCAGGGAAAAAATTAATTTTTCCTCTGTATATTTTCAAAATGGCGGCCATTTTAAATTTTCAAACGCAAATATCTCAAAATCGGAATATTTTATAAAAATTTTACAAGACACAAAAAAGTTGACATATTAAATTATTTAACCAATGGTACCCTGTTTGTCAAGATCGATTTCATGGCGATTTTTTGCCATGAAATATTGGTTTTGCTGTTAACTGGCCTTAATTTGCATTGATTTTAATGCAAAATCAATGTTTTAATGAAGAAAAATCGCAATAACTCCGTTATTTATTGTCAAATCTTTACAAAATTAGTACCATTGGTTAGATAATTTAATATGCCAACTTTTTTGTGCCTGGAAAAATCTTTATAAAATATTCCGATTTTGAGATATTTGCGATTGAAAATTTAAAATGGCCGTCATTTTGAAAATATACTAAGGAAAACATTAATATTTTTCATAGATATGTACATTGGTATAATAAATATTCATGCCAAATATGAAATTAATACAACTATCTGTTACTGAAATAAAAATTATTATGTGAAAAAAAACTAAACGGCGGCTGTGTGAGTAACTAAAGACTTCCAGACAATTTAAATGTGATTTTTAGATATGTTTCCAACCCAGAAACAATGCCCTAAAATATTGTCAGGGAGTTCTGTATAAATATATAACAAATATTACCGAAGGGAGTAATATTCAATCAAATTGTAGAGTAACACAACCAAAATCGACTACTAAGCTTTGGATTTATTTAAAACGTTTATGAAAAATAAAGGCACAGATGTGAAACAATATATTTTTTGTGGTTGGCTTTAACAATTTTAGGTGGTATTATGTACTTATAAATAAGGGTTGTTTGATTTCACAGAATGAATTGTTTATTATCAATGACCTATAAAAAATAACTATTTAGAATTTAAATAATTATAAATATTCTTATTTTGGATAACCAAATCAAGGAGTGTCACAATGTTGAAACAGTTTGATTTTTTTAAACACACGATAAAATTATTGAAGAATGTGTAACGACGAAAACAGTAAACAAACATGCGGTGTTTTGGTATGTTATAAATAAAACAAGTCGCATGAATTATTTTACATACAGTGTATATGGAATTCCTGAACATCATTAATTGGAGTTTTAATTAAATAATAAAAAGGCTGGATAATTAGGAAAAAATAAAGACGTGAAAATTTAGCTGTATATACTTTTAGCTTCAACTTTTCTCATTTCCTCGCCAAAATCGCTTTCTTCTTAGCCATTATTTCCCTGGGGCCGTCAGGATTATTCAATATCCTCAGTTGGACCGAGTTACAAGTTGAACTCTTATATCAATCATCTTTTGTAAGGATTTTTAAAGTTTTGAAATTCCTATTTATTTATGTTACTGCATTTTATTTATATTAGACTTAAACAAAAAATCTTTACATAGTAAAATCCTACGAAACATTTTCTAGAAAAGTTTATATTGTTTTGTTAAAGGAATATTAAAAATATATTATTTAGTAATAAAATTTAGTTTTATGGCCAATTTTTCACTATAGGCTATGTTTAATAATAACTTAATTATTTTATTAGTAACAAGAAAAATAAAGTGTATAAAGTATATTTTACATATTTTATATATTCGGCATCTTGTGAGATTAAGCATAGAGACGAACCGAAAAAATAAATAAAGAATGTTTATGCAGAGTTACTAACAACTAGCCATTGGAGATTATAAATAAAGCATACAAATCTTAGGATGGCAGGAATAAACTCAACTGTAAATGTTTCCATGCATGAAATGGAAATTGGGGGAAATAATATTAATTAATTAACAACGAGTTTGATATAAGAACCACTTTAAAAACAAAAGCAACATTGAGACACATTCAAACCAAAAACTCAGAACAAGGATACAGTGAAAGTATGAGAAAAGTTATTACAGTCAGATTTTATGCCTAGTAGAAAAGCAGTTGAAACACAGAAAAAGTGTAATGAAGCAGTTAGACAGTTATTCTAAATTACGTATGTGTGCCAACGGAAGGACATACGATGAAATGGTTAAGACAGCCTTTAAAGAGCAAGGAAAAAGGGCTTAAAATTAAACTCACTTTATATGCTATTGGGACAGAAATCCTCTACTGTGTACACGTAGAATGTGTAAATTATTGATAATGTGTAAATGTGTTTTTCCATCAAATTATAAGATAATTTAAATTTTTCTAACTTATGAATATAGTTTGTGATGAGAAGCCAAATTATGTAGGTTTAAAAACTTGATTTTCTAGTGATAAATAGCCAAAAATCAACAAGCTGAACTAAAGTCACAATGACAGTCCGATATCTAATAGGAAACCACTTTTTGGATCGGATTGCCAAAGAGAGTTCAGTAGATTGCATAGTGTTATTCATCTGACTTTATGCCATACACTGAGGAATAAGTATTATAGAGTATCTATATATTAATACGCAAGCATGTTTCATTTCCTCCTTTTTTCTCAGCTCGTGTACATTGTAGGAGAAATCCGAGCACACCGTTAGAAAGGTATAGTCCTGTAGATGAGCAGAATCACATTCTAATTCACATCGGACTACAGTTCTACGCCCCACTGGTTTTCAAAGTTCCAATGTTAATCTTATGGAGAAAGGAGAATGGAATGAATCATTAGACAGCTGCTGTAAAAACAAGTGCTAGAAAATTAGGAAGAACAGATGTTTTAGTTCTAAAATGTTTTTAAGCTTCTTGGGTTCAAATCAACTGAAATTTTGATCGAATTTTGATCAGGAGGCGATTTCTAGTATTAATAAATAGGCCACCAGTGGTACATTTAGTTACATCCGCTTAAATCGCTAGTAAGACCCTGTTGATTCCAAATCACTTGTTTGACCGCAACAACAATATAGTGTAGTAAAATTAAGACAAAATATGGCTGGAAAATAAAAAAAATTTTGGACAGCCAATTTTTGCTGAAATGTGTTCTATGCCATCCCCTGACCTCCCTGAGAAAAGTCCCCTGAAATCCCCAGTGGGCAACATGCCTAAAAACGATGGGATGGCCCACGTGAAGTCAGAAATAAATCTTTCTACGACCAAAGGGTTTAATTTTTTACAGCCAATTTTTGCTGAAATGTGTTCTATGCCATCCGCTGCCCTCCCTGAGAAAAGTCCCCTGAAATCCCCAGTGGGCAACATGCCTAAAAACGATGGGATAGCCCACGTGGAGTCAGAAATAAATCTTTCTACGACCAAAGGGTTTAATTTTGGACAGCCAATTTTTGCTGAAATGTGTTCTATGCCATCCCCTGACCTCCCTGAGAAAAGTCCCCTGAAATCACCAGTGGGCAACATGCCTAAAAATGATGGGATGGCCCACGTGGAGTCAGAAATAAATCTTTCTACGACCAAAGGGTTTAATTTTGGACAGCCAATTTTTGCTGAAATGTGTTCTATGCCATCCGCTGACCTCCCTGAGAAAAGTCCCCTGAAATCCCCAGTGGGCAACATGCCTAAAAATGATGGGATGGCCCACGTGGAGTCAGAAATAAATCTTTCTACTACCAAAGGGTTTAATTTTGGACAGCCAATTTTTGCTGAAATGTGTTCTATGCCATCCGCTGACCTCCCTGAGAAAAGTCCCCTGAAATCCCCAGTGGGCAACATGCCTAAAAATGATGGGATGGCCCACGTGGAGTCAGAAATAAATCTTTCTACTACCAAAGGGTTTAATTTTGGACAGCCAATTTTTGCTGAAATGTGTTCTATGCCATCCGCTGACCTCCCTGAGAAAAGTCCCCTGAAATCCCCAGTGGGCAACATGCCTAAAAATGATGGGATGGCCCACGTGGAGTCAGAAATAAATCTTTCTACTACCAAAGGGTTTAATTTTGGACAGCCAATTTTTGCTGAAATGTGTTCTATGCCATCCGCTGACCTCCCTGAGAAAAGTCCCCTGAAATCCCCAGTGGGCAACATGCCTAAAAATGATGGGATGGCCCACGTGGAGTCAGAAATAAATCTTTCTACGACCAAAGGGTTTATGTACATCAAATTAAAGCTCTTAAATAGTAGAATTTAATGCCGCAAACCTGCCGCAAACCCCATCTCAAAAGGTTGCTTGAGTCGAAAACGGCAGCCTGTCAAACTTTGAATAAAAATAAAATTTTAACCTAAAGCTTAAAAATGTAATAATTTTCGAAATACTTGACCTTTCGAGGTGCGGTTTGCGGCAAACGTTTTCTTTTACAATTACCTTTGAAAATGCGGATAGCTAGTCATATGCTTATCATACTACCCTTGAACCACCCTTGAACCACATCTCTTACATGGACGTCCCAAAGAGTAAGTTAAAAAAAGAAATTCTTAGTCTATAGCCATGCTATACATAATTTTAAAGGTCTTAGTAAGGAGAGTACATAGCCGAAAACCAGATCTCAAAAGGTCAAATATGTCGGAAGTTATTGCATTTCAAAGTTTTGAAAATATTATATTATTCTCAACTTTGAACGAATGCCATTTTACTTCCGACAGTTATATTGAGGTCTGGTTTACTACATTGTATTCTACATTTTAAGACCTTTAATTTGATATATATAAACCTTCTGTAATGTATTTAAATATAGTATGCTTAACATCTAATTTTAATGTAACTCCTTATGGGCCAACCCCTTACTTTTAAGCGTGATCCCCATATGGGATCTCTGGGGACTTTTCGGAGGAAGGTCAGGGGATGCCATAAAACACATTTCAAAAGGAATTGGCTTTCCAAAAATTATTTCATTTTTGCCGACTAATTTTACTACACTAATACACTTAATCTTATCTTAACTTAAAGCACTAGAAAGGTGGCATTGTATGAACAGCATGACAATATTATACCATATAAATAAAAAAAATTTTAAATAGTAATTTTAAAGATGTTTTTAAATTTTTTTAAATCTTTTTTAATGATATTATTGCATAATGTTAGCCATCCGAATAACTAATTGTTTAACTTATTGTCAAGTGATCCTATTAAATTGGTAAAGTAGTAAACTACTATTGGATCACTTGACAGTAAGATATATAAACCATTTAGTATAAAATGGTGTAATGCGGACTGGTGTCAAAAGAACAATGTTGAATACCTTAAGTCAACTAAAATTGTTGTGAAGATAGCAAAATGTAAGAAAAATTTATTCTTCATCTCTTTATGTAATTTTTTGAGAAGTAATATGTAATATTTTTCAAGTAAACCGTTTACATTTATTTACAAAGCTTTTAATTGTTGTTATTGTTAGGCTTTATTCAAGGATAATAATCTATGAAACTTGGCTCTGGTTTTACTCTCACTGATTCATAATGCAAAGATCTGACGGGGTGAATCCCTCTCAAAGTTTGGTGGATTAGAGATTCAATTGCTGAATATTTCCAATCAAATCTCTAATCTTAAACTTTTCTGAAGAATCGGTAAGTTTTAGAATCGAGAGTCGGATTTGAAACATTATTAATGTTTTTACTACATAGACCAAGTAAAAAATATTGGATTTTTATATAACTCATTTTATGCTAAGTAAAAAAAACTTAACATTTTGTAAAAAAAGAATTCTTTTAGAAAAAAATTATTGAATATCAAGGTTTAATCGAGATTGATTACTTACTTAGATTAATTACTTTTGCCTCTCGTAGGAAGTGTTTAAATGTGAAGGGAAAAGAAAAATTTCTATTTATTTTATTTTTTATTTAAAGTCTTTAGTTTGACTTATATGTTTTCCAAAACTACAGTTATTAGTATACAGGATGGAAGCAAAGTACCGGAACAGTTATATATTTTGAAAATAAAAATAAAATAAATCGGTACAAAACTGGGAACAGAGTTACTGGGCATGAAAAACAATTTTCGCACATTGTTAGTGATTCAATACCTCTTCAGGGGGACAGCCCAACAGGAGTCAGCAGAAAATCTTAAATGTAAGCATAGTTTAATTTGTACATCAAATTAAGGGTATCTTAGAATAGAGAACAATTCCGCAAACCATATATCAAAAGGATGACCGAGTCGAAAAATTGCACGCGATAAAACTATGCCTTAAAACCATATTGCTGAAAACAAAAAATGTGATAACTCCCGATACACTCGACCTTATGAGGTCGGGATTGTGGCATGTTACTCAGAATGCAAAGTCCTTTAAACTGATGTATCAAATGACGTATTCCAATGCAGTTTCCCTGACAACTTCCACTAGGGTCATCCCTAAGGGAAGTCATGAGAAAATACTTCATTGGCCTACGGTATATGATACATAATTTTAATAGGTCTATGCATTGTGAACAATGTAAGACTTTCTCTTAGTATTTCTACCCTTGAATGTATATTAGATTTTCCTACTCGCTTAGGCTAGTGAAAGGTTGGGATCAAATTGAGCAGGCACAGTGTTCGTGAACAAATAATAATTTATTGCTAGCTATATCTACTCAGCATACTAAAAAGGAGGCCTCCGGTCCCTAATGTCCTCATCTATTTTGTACATGGTATACAACTGTGTTCTTACTTTGACATAAGAAGTGCTTTATATTTTATATATTATATTAATGCAGATGTGGCCTCTGGCCTCAAGTCCTTTCTTCTTCACAATTTAAATAAGTATATTTTGGTATTCAGTAAGTAAATTCACTTAATCACTTCTTGTTACTAGGGCAAGTTCTTGGTGAATCACTGTCCTTCAAATCACTTAAATGTATTAAACATAATACTTACTTACTTACTGCTGTGGCCACTTGTACCCTAGATGGTACTTGGCCTCCCCAACACACTGCCTCCATAGGTCTCTGCTTCTTACATCTTCCTTCCTTCTTCCTAGCTTCCTCAGGTCTTTCTCCACTTGGTCGAACCATCTAAGTTTCGGTCTTCCAAGGGGTCTTCTACCTTCTGGGTTATTCCTCAAGATGTTCTTTGATAAGGAGAAGTCGTCTTTTCTTAGAATGTGCCCTGCCCATATCAGCCTTCTGCTCCTTATCTCAGCGACAATATCAGGATCCTTAAATAAATCTCTAAGTTCCCAATTATGCCTCGATCTCCATTGTCCATCCTCAAAAATTGGTCCGTACACTTTCCTCAAAATCTTGTTCTCAAATACAATAGCTTTCTTTTCTGATTTCTTGCTTAAGATCCAATTTTCTGAACCATACAGGAGAACTGGTCTGATGATTGTCTTATAAATCCTGAGTTTGGTGGTGTGGGATATTATCTTTGAGCCTAAAAACTTGTGACAGGCCGAAAAACTTTTTTGTGCTAGGTTTAATCTATTTTGTATTTCTAGCTCTTCATCATTATCGCTGGTGAGGATGACTCCCAAATACTTGAAATTTGTTACTTTTTCAAATTTATACTCTTCAATTCCAATATAGTTGTTATTTTGGTATCTTGGTTGGTCATCATTTTGTTTTCTTCCACATGTCATAAACTTGGTTTTCGCTTCATTTATGTTTAGCCCCATTTTTCTTGTATGTTCAATAAGCATTTTTGTTACATCTTTCATTTCTTCTATATTATGTGTAATTAACACCTACAGGGAAACATGGTCTTAACTAACGCAAAAAGAAACATGCGGTCATTTTGACCGTACTGTGTAATTTTAGTTTTTTTACCATGGTTATGTTAAGTATTATTTTCCTTTATGGTTTTTCTAAGTTATAGAATAGGAAAATAAGTAACAATATGTAAATTATAAAAAAATTATACATTTTATTATATATTATAATACATAAAAATGGCGAAAATAGAAAACAATATAAAAAAATCGTTCATATTAGCATCATACTTGAAAAATAATGTTATATTTGTCCAAATTCTGTAGTTCAAAAGGTACACTATTTAGAACTAGGCACACTCTACGGCACAGTCCGTGCACACCCGTCGTTGACACTGCCCACAAATAGCTAGCTGACACTTGATGCATTTGTGCTGTGTCTTCCTGTCGCTTCCCGGCGGGCATTTCTCGCATGTTTTTCTTTTCTGGATTCTATCCTCAGGAACGCCTTCAACTTGTGGAGCATTTTCATTCCCCAGAATATTGCGGATTTCTTGCTTCAAGTCACGAGGTAGATTTGCCAACTCCATTCTTTTTCTTAGATGCGGGGTGATCATTTCATTTGCCAGACTTTTGAGGAAAGCAAAGCGACTCATTGGAGTTCTTGTGTAACACATATATACTATGAATGAGTTCACACTGGCAATGTTGATTAGTCGATAAAATACTGCCAATGGCCATCGCCTAGTTTTTCTGTTCGAAGAAAACACAGCACACTTCATATCGAGTAGGTCCACCCCGGCCTTCGTGGAGTTGTAGAAGCATATCATCTCGGGTTTCCTCTTCTCCTGGTTCGACTCGATGGTATTGTGCATGCTGGATATCAAACAAACAGCCCTGTTCTTTTTTGGAACAAAAGACAGGAGAGTAACTTCGTTTCTGAAGCCGTACAATGTTGAAATTACAGGTCGCTCATTGTTTGGAAGGAACTCCACAGGTATGCAACGTTTGTCTTTTTTTAACGTTCCAACATAGGTGAGTTTCTTCTTACCTAACTCTTCAACACCTTCTAACGAAGAAAACCAATTGTCAGCAGTTACGTTGCGGTTGCTCCCCACAATGGGTTTGCAAAGTCGAACTAGTGACTGCGTTGGTTTGGCAAGTTTCTTTTCACCTTCGGTTAGCCCAACTCCATCACTCCCCTTCCCAGTGTATTGTATGCATTGAAAAGGTACGATGTCTTTGCATCTGCCAGACACAATACTTTAATTCCATATTTTTTAGGTTTGTTTGGCATAAACATTCGAAAGCTACAACGTCCTCGGAATGGTATCAGCATTTCGTCAATGGTTACGTAGGCAGAGGGACAGTAAACTGCTTGGCTGTTCTGGATGATTTTATTGAAAATTTCTGATATGGCGGCAGCCTTGTCATCCTTCTTTCTCTGCTCTCGTGTTTGACAGTCATCAAATCTTAGACATGCTACTAAAATTTTGTAGCGCTTTACCGACATAGTTGCCCGAAAAATGGGACGGCTAAACTTGTCTTTAGTGAAGAGAGACTCCATATTTTCATCGTTAGACTTCAAAATTGAGGCTAAGAGCAGTAATCCAATAAGAGCGTTTACTTCCTCTGTATTGGTATCTCTATAGTTTGCTTTACTTCCTGCATGATTGAGATTATTGCGAACTGATGCTAACTTTACATTTGTGTTTGTCACTATTGTTGAAATTATGTCAGCATCAAAAAAAAGTTGCCAAACATCTACCTTTTGGGATCTGTTTCCTAGGTCACGAGCAGGTCCAATTATCCCAGGTAGCCCAGTACGAATAATATTACGGGCAGGAGTCCTAACATTTCTTGGAGGTGGCTTGCTCTTCCATGCATTAGGGGGGCCTTGCTCCTTTTTTCTCATTCGCTCCAAAAAATACATAGGGAGTGGGACATGTTCAGCAATAGCATTTATTATTTGATTTGTCGACTCACCCGTATTTTCTTCTAACAAATCTTCCTCGTCATCTGAGCTAGATTCTGACGATTCCCTCTCACTTTCCCGCATTACGTAGTCGGGATCGGCATCAGAGTCATCAATTTCGGAGTCATCTTCATCTTCACGTGGATCTGGATCATCAACTTCTTCTTCTTCTAGAAGTAATCTGATTCTATCCTCAAAATGTTGGTCACTTATTCGAACAGATCTGCTTGTGCTAGGGCGATCCATTGTGTACCCAAAAACCAGTAAAGCAGTGTAAAATAGTCTCTAACTATGTCCTGAGTATATAAAAAATCAAAACTATTAGTTCACACACAAAATAAAATAAAATGCAAATGATTATGTTCTAACACTGAGCACTAAACAACGTAAAAGGAAACATACGGTACTTCTGACCGCAAGCAAAGTAGCGGCAAAGGACACACGCGGTAAAACTGACCGACCGGATACTACCTCAGACGACCGTACGGGTCGATGCCACGGCCGAAACTAATCGATATTCTGCGTGGATGGCGGGTGTGGGGAGGGGGGAAGGTACTGTGAAGGACGCGCGCCAAAACCAAACAGTGCAGCCAATATTAAAACTTTAAAATACCCTGTCGGTCAGATTGACCGATGTTTCCCTGTAAGTGTTAATACTATGTCATCTGCAAAAGCTAGCAAGTTTATGTTTGTTCCTATCTTAATCCCTACTTCTGTCTTTCTTATTTCCTGGAGGGCTGTTTCTATGGCTAAATTGAACAGTAATGGAGATATCCCGTCTCCTTGTCTCACACCCGTGTTCACCTCAAAGTCTTCCGATACGTCTCCATTTACTTTAACTTTGCACTTAGAACCTAAAACACTCAGTTTTGCTAGTTCTATAAGTTTTCTTGGTATACCTAAATGCTCCATGTTTACCCACAACTTCTTTCTATTTATGGAGTCATAAGCCTTTGAAAAATCAATGAAGAGGCAGCAGAATGATTTGTTGAACTCATAATACTTTGCTATTGACTCTTTAAGAATGTAGATTTGATCCGTCGTTGATCTGCCTCTACTGAATCCTGCTTGATGGTCTCCCACAATATCCGTTGTGTATTCCTCTAGTCTTCTCTGAACTTTTTGGAAAATATCTTGTAGGTGACATTTAGGAGAGATATGCCTCTATAGTTATTGCAGTCTTTTTTGTCTCCTTTTTTGTGAATTGGTACAACTAGGGCTTCCTTCCATTCCTTGGGTATTGTTTCTTCTCTCCAAACCTTCAGTATTAGTTTGTGGATTCTTTCTGCTAGACAAAAGCCACCTGCTTTTAAAATCTCTGCAGTTACACCATCTTCTCCTGGGGCTTTATTATTTTTTAAGCTCTTAATTGCTTCTTCTATTTCTTGTATTAAAGTATTAAACATAATAAACAAATAAATATAATATGCAAAATGACAATGTAAAAATAAATGTTACGAGAATATAGACGACAAAATTAATTATTTTACACGATCAACAATTATTTACAAGGTTATTTACAATGAGCCCATGTGGACTATGTTGAACTTATTTATCAACTTAAATTGATTTTTTAACACGAGGTCTATTTATTTTTACTATTATTATTAATTTTGTTATTATATCATTAATTTGTTTCTTTAAAATTTACTATCAAATTTACTTCTCCTGTTCTTTCCTTTGAATTTTATTTAGTACTTTGGAATTATTCTGCACTAAATCCTCCTAATCATTTTTGGCCTCATCGTCCCTAACTTTGAAGGTGGTCGTGACATACTGTTGTCGGGAACCTAAGTCGTCCGGAGTGGCTGCGACGGCGGGTCCTTGGGCAGGTTCCTCGGGCAGTCTTTGAGCAGGCTCCTTGGTGTTCCTTGGGCAGGGTCCTCGGGCAGTCCTTGGGCAGGCTCCTCGGTGTTCCTTGGGCAGGGTCCTCGGGCAGTCCTTTGGGCAGGCTCCTAGGTCAGGCTCTCTGGATCTTCTCCTCCGATCGCTGTTGAGAACCCAAGATGCACGGAGTGGCTGAGGTCGGCTGTGACGGCGGGTCCTTGTCCTCTTCAACGTCGGCCTCTCAATTCCTTCTCCTTCAGGTGCTTGGATGGTGGGTCCTCGGTGGATGGATAGCCCTCTTCCGGGCCTTGCTCGATCACCTACAGCCCCGGTCTAGACTTCCCCTTTTTCCTCTGGCTGCTTCTTCCAGACTAACTCTCCTCCCTTTCCTCTCAAAATTCCTAATTTTTGTTTTATCGAAGTCTCCACCTTCCGACCAATCGTTTTCCGTTTACAAGATTATTTTTTGTTAAACTTTGTTCCTATTGGTTACGGCATTTCGTCAGCGGTCCGCCCTCCCGGGTCGTTGACGGTTTGTAGGACAGCTGATCTATTCAGTTCTAGGTTATTGCCCAGCTTACGCCCGCAGTTCAATGGCTTATAAAACTGATTGTGTTAGATTTCCTGTTTGACGTCCGGTTAAACATCTCTCTTTATCGTGAATTTGAATCATGATTTTATTTTTTAAGTAAATTTTTATAATTATTTATTTTATTTTTTATGTTAAATTAATACAGATTACAACAATTATCCCCAAACCTGACCTCAAAAGCCCGAGTTTATCGGGAGTTATTGCATTTCAGCACAATGATTTTAATGCAAAATTTGATCACCTGCCATTTTTGAGTCGGTCTTCTTTTTGAGGTTGGGTTTGTGGAATTGTTCTATATTTTGAGAAACCATCAATTTGGTGTACATATCAAACTAGGCTTACATTGAAGAGTTTCTGCTGACTCCTGTTGTCCCGTCCCCCTGAAGATATTGGATCAATAAATATGTGCCGAAATTGTTTTTCATGAACAGTAACTATGTTCACAGTTTTGTAGCTATATTTTTTTTTTATTTTGCAAAATATAAAACTGTCTTGGGACTTTACTTCTACCCTGTATACTATTAAGCTAATAATGCACAATTGTTGTCACAATGCCGTACAGTATTTTTTTACGACTAGGTTTAGATGGACAAAGTTCAAATAATTATTGTTCTAATTCTTGTTTACAATTTTAATATATATTTCCATTGTTAACTCGTATGTGTCTTAGTCACACCACAGTTGCGTATAGAATAAAGTTTATCGCTCTAGTATAACACTGATAACATGATAACACCAAACATTTGTATCAACATTTTTATAATAAATAAGTTAAACCACAAAAAATGGTTTTGTAGGCTAAATTGTAAAATAAAAACTTTTAAATTTGAATAAATAATGTAAGTAAAGCATGTTCCCTTCATTATACACATACTGTTTTCGAAAAAAATATTTTTATGATACTTAATGTAATTGTGTGCACTAGGCGTCAGTGTTGGCTTGGGTACTTGGTGATTAGTAACTGGTAGTAATACTTATGTCACAAGCTATGTAATATGACCAGTTAATTGCCGTTTTTATTCTTTCTACTATATTGAATTTTTATGAGCTGAAATTATAGTTCTGAACATAAAAATATTTAAATACATTTGAACGCTATTTCCCTTAGTTTTAGAGGTGGGCAAATAACTGGTCAAAAAAATCCTTTGCAACGATTTTTTAATATAGCAAGTAAGTTACTTTTTCTTATAATATTTTTCAATTGTAACAAAAATATATCAATTGAAAAAAAAGTCATACTGAATAAACTTCAACAATCGAAGTACTTTTTTTGTCACGATAAATGAAAAGTATTTCCTTTTAAATCCTTTTGAAAAAGCCTAAACGATGATTCTACTTCATACCTGTGAATAATCATTCCTATTTTCCATTAGATGCGGATTATTAGAGTTGAAAAATCAAAAAAAGTTTTTTATCGCCATTGAGACATCTGATAAGTACCACACTAAATATATTTCCAGAATGGCCACCCCGAACCCGTACACCCTCGGGAATCACTACGCCCTTCGTCCCCAGGACCAGGTGGGGGGCGGACCCTCCGTCCTCCAAGCCCTTGCCGCCCCTGGAGGGCCCAAACCCGTCTCCAACGTCATCTTTACGTACAACACCGGCACCAAACCGTGCTTGATAAACAGCCAGTGTGAAAAGTCAGTACGGGACATGCAGAAGAATCACATGATTCGACCTGGAGATGTCTGATATAGCTTACAAGTGAGTGTTACAATATGTTATGCCGAGTTTTTTGGAAGTATAGACTATTGAATTGGGTTTTCTTAGCTGTGCAAGTTCCTATTGTACAATCCTACTTTTAGTAATTTGTTAATATTTAATAATGCTTTTGTTAAAAAGCATATAACATATGGTTTATGGATATTTTTCCTTATAGGGTTTTCATAAAATAATGATATATTCTAAACAACAGAAAACACTGTTATATAGATATTCTTGAAATTATACGCGCTTCTGTTATATTTAGTAGGCTCAACCAGTTCAAGTATAGAATCGGCAGGAAAAAAGTGTTGAGTATTCACAGAAACCTTACATGTCAATCTTTATCACGAATGCATTTGACAACAAATGTTATTTTAAGAAAAGTTAAAAAATATTTGGATTTTTATTGTTTTTTCTGGTAGTTATAAAAAAAAGAAAACCAGGATCACAAAACCTATTGCACTTGTCAATTATCGGCTTCAAGGAGACAGTTTTTTTTTTTTTTTTTTTTTTTTTGAGGGGGTAACCTCTTCTAATTGTCTTAATTTACCAAAATAATCATGATAATTTGTTTGTCATAATGTAATAATTTGACACCATTGAAATCCATTGCCACATTGAATGTGTTTTTATTAGGTATATCACAAATGTTAACGTAATACATTTTTTTTTATGAAATTGATGTCGTTGCTGGGATAAACAATTTTATTTTCATTTTATCTAGTGTGGGGCAAGCGTCTTATTTCAAGTAAATGTTATTTTAAGTAGAACTTAAAGTTAAATTATTTTTTATCTGTAACCTAACTTTACTTAATATATTATTCCATTAAATATTTGTATCTAATTGTTTATTTTGGGTTAAATTATCTATTTAGGATCAAAGTAGAGGGCCACTAGTGTTTCAATACCCATTAAACCGTTCATGAATATAAAGTATAGTTACACATCTTACCTATTTTTCACACAAAAAGACCAAATTTCTTTTTGTAACCTTTAGTAATCTATAAGTATGCCCTATTTTTATCTTTTAGCTCTATTCTATTTTTATTTTTGTTCACATTTGTTTAAGTTTTATCGTCGGCGGGGACGGCAGAGTGTACGAGGGGCGTGGATGGAACTATCTACCTGAGAGAAACGACAGGTTCCCTGAGCTTTATGGCAAAAGCATTGAGTTCGGTTTCATAGGAAATTATGAAAATAGTAAGTAACTTAAATCTTCTTCGTTTGTTGTAAATTAAGCTATTGATTTTCTAGGAAAACTATATCCAGTTTCAATTTAATATACCAAAGTGGCATTAGTCTTACAACCAATACGTTCATTTAAAATGCGTTCGTCTTTTGTTTATTTCTAGACTCTTACATGTGTTTTGGATCAAATACAATAACTGTCGGAGTGTTCTAATGGCGAACGTACTCATAGAACATTTTCACCAAAGAAAAATATATTTTGTTATGCAATAGTTCTTTAGTGGCATCACTAAAGAATATAATACATGAAAATAACCCCATAATACGCCTTTGGGAGTTTTAAGCGTCAACTGAGCGGATTTCAATAAACATACCACTTCAAATCTGATTCATGACTTCAGGCTGTAGCCAACTGACGACCCCATACAACAAAAATCTGTTAATGAGCCACCATAATTCGTAATTCCAACAATAAATTATAGTTTGATAAAACTACCAAAAAAATATAAAAATATACTCAAAATATTAACAAATAAATTTAGCATTTATGTTAAATCAGAATAGTTATTTTTAAATGTAGCTAAAGTGTATATTAATTATATAATTATGTGATTTTTCAGTTAAAGATTTGCCGATAAAAAATGTGCGAAACGCCATAGACTACATACGATATTCCACGTACGTGACGAAGATGATTACCAACGACTACAAACTCACTGAGAGTGAACCAAAAGTTTTCGCTTCTGCTGTTTCACCCCCTCCAAGCGATGAACCACCCAAAACATGAAAAATTCAAAATGCATATAAATACAAGCTCTATCCATCCCCTTTCACATAGTTTGTTATTTGCAGTTGAAGACGTCGACATCCGAAGAGTTCGAATGGCTTTAGAATTCATCCGCTACCACACCTACGTTACTAAGACGATCATGTATAATTATAATCTTCATGAAAGCGAACCAAAGATTTTAGCTTTACCATAAATATTTATACAGGATGGTAAATTTTAATAATAATACATTTTAATTTCAATAATTTTTTACTTTTATTTTATTGTTATATGTGCTGCCCGTCAAGGCTTTGCCTGACGCTAAATTTATTTTATAGATAGTTTTATTGTTTTCCAGGACAATTTTAAAACCGATTGATACTAGTTGTGAAGTTGACATAGGGTACAGCAAACGAAGTTGTCACAACACTGTGGTAAGTCTTTTGGCTGTCCACTATGACGATTTCCTTTCCTCCCTAGTCCATTTATGTTCAATACAACAGGGTTGAATGTGGTGCGGTGACCAGGAACATGAGTGGACACTCGGTTGTCTGCCCATTTAGGGGACAGAGCGGACCGTTGCTAAGGAGCACGGGGGTTGGCCCTCTAAATGGCCAAGTGGTCGTCTGATGTCCCGTCTCTCACCCTTTCTCTTCCTTCAATATAATATCCTTCCGGGGACTTGCGCAACATGCCCATTAGAGGCTGACGTGTTTAAGGGTTCGGCCGGGGTCTCCTTATCCACCAATAATAACAACAACAATAATCTTCAATAGAGCAACGAAATCTTCATTGTTAAGAATTATATTGAAACATTAAGATAGTAGTGGGCGGAGCCTGGTGCAATGAAGGAATTTCGCAAAAAAGTTTCTTTGTGACCACATGAGCAAATAGGAGCGACCATGTGAAATTTTTAGCCCCTCCCCCTCCCAAGGCCATATAGTCATAGTGAAGACCTCCCTGTGGGGTGGAACCCTATTGAACTTAAAAACCTATATTTGCAAAACCTTTCTTCAGTGAGCATCTAAGGGGAAAGTCCGTGTCAAATTTCGACCTCGTAAGCATTAAAGTAATTTTGAAGTACTGTGGGGTAGAGCTCTAAAACTGTTTCTTATTAGCAAATATAGTTAGGGAGCAACGTAATTAGAAAGCAGCTAAAAGGTAAGACGAACCTGTGTTCAAAGTTTTCTATAAATCCATTCGGTGATTCTGAAGATATAGAAAACTCGCAGTTTTCGTGGATTCCCGTGGTTGGATTGTGAATTCTTTATAACCGTCTCTTATTATCGAGAACTTATGGTGCAAGACGAACCGGTTTTCAAAGTTTCAATAAATCCTTTCGGTAGTTTCTGAAATTTCGTGATGAGTCAGTCAGTCAGTCAGTGGTATTATAGAAAGATTTGTAGAATTCACCTTAACCAAACAATGTTTACTTTTAGCAGATAGTTAGTACTAGCACTGGAGTAAAATAAACTCTAAAATTATCAAATCAATCAAACGTTTTATTACAAAATATATGCAAATTCCTTAACTTTGTAAAAATTTTAATCGTTTGATGATGTTTTTATAAATATTCATTACATAAAATTTAAGTTGTTAAAAACATTTGCTTACTTTGGTTATTGTAAGAAAAACTTGATCTACTTAATTTTTTTAAAAGTAATTATTGGGTTACCAGAGTATTTCAACTTTACATATTTAATTTATTTTATTTTGTAATCAATCGTATACAAAACGTTTCTAAAAATATTTACATTTATTAACAAGTACTAAATGGTAAACAATTCATTACAAACTAGTTATTAAACATAGTTCTTTACACGCTAGAATGAATTTTCAAAGCAAATCCAACTATGTTGACGCGGTGTCTTCACAATCCTACATTACAGTTTTGCGAATGAGTTGATGAAATTATTTTATTTACTTATTATAGATTTTTTTTTAATTATAATGTGTCACACTAATAAGTTGAATATTTTTTTAAAATTTTGAGGTTAAAAGTCTTCAATCCTACATTAGTAAAAGAAGTATTTTGTTTAGTTACCACATGTATTTCACGATTAATTAAAATATATACCATACTGTTTATTTTTAAGTAATAAATTAATCTAACACAAGATTTCATTAAAATTTTTTTCTCAATGGTCATAAGATTATTCTATAAATAATTCACGAATATGATGGCTTCTAATATAAGATGATTCCTCAGTGATGATCCAAATTAAGAAAAATCTCTGCAATGTGATAAGCAAATTAAACTAGGCCGCATTATGGTTATTGTGTAAACAATATGTTTTATACGTTGACATCATAAGTGTATAAATATATAGGATCTGTTAACACTTTCAAGAAGAAAATTATGCTGCACACAAACACTTAGTTTAACATTCCTTTTATACAAGTTATTGTGAGGCAATAAGTAGATATTTTTCAAAACATTCTGTTCATTGAAGTAAGTAAACGTTTTAAATTCTATTAAGATATGATCATTTTAGTACCAGAAGTAGATTAAATTGGATAGGGTTAATAACTTTGATTTTGTTCCTTGAATGCGGAAATAACATTAAAATAATTTTACAATTTTGTTTCTAATTCCGAGGAACAAAAATATTTAGGTACTAGTTAATTGACGTTTTATGCTGCTGCGAGTCCACTCCACCTGTTTACAAACATTCCCGTAAGGGCTAAATGAAATTATGTCATTGTTTCATGTTCCACTGTTTATTTGTTGTTTAAATAATTTTAAATTACACTGGGTTCGATCCCATAACAATGTTTGTTTTCCCTTCGGATGATGTAAATAGCTTTTAGGCCGGCTATTGCTGGGTAATTATTACTGTTTCACACAATAATAAATATTTAACTTTAAAATATATATTTTTAACATGTATTAAGCTTTTTTATTATTACTACATTTTACTTACTATATGGTGGGTCCATAAGACAGCTAGCCTACCATTCTATTTTATTTAAGTATTAACATATTTAAAACCAAAAAAAGTCTTTTATATTGTACATTTTACTAATGAAACTATACAGGGTGTTTGGTAGTCAGCGTCGAAAAAAATAAGGGTCTATTCGGGCATGTTTAATAACATGCATAATGTAACAAGTTCAACACCAATACGCAATGTAGACAATTACACATCGCTCCCCCTTCAAGTATTAATCATTTTCATTTTATTTTTATAATTTATTGACATTACCAAAAAACATTTTGCAGAAAAATATCGTTTTTCTCAGCCTTTACCAAACTTTTTCTCAATTTTAATTACATTTTCAGAAAATACATAAAACTTTCTATTACAATAAGAACAGTTTTGCCAATTAGGCCTTCGTGAAGCCTTGAAAAATCTACTTCAAAACAGATTTTCGGAAAATTAACAAAAAGGACTCTATAACTTGCATAAGAATTTTTTTTTATTCTTCAAAGCTACAATATTTTACAGCTACATACTGTCAAATATCACCAAACCTTTCCCTCATTCTAAGTTTTAAAATTATATGCTATAAGTGACTTTCCTATTTGCTTAAGGGACGAGAATCGGTGTTAAACATAATTATTGACCGGCTTTACATGTAATAATTACACACAATACTTGGTGAAAATTAGGTCGGTAACTCATTTAATAAATTTTACACCCCAACTGAAAGATACCAACTTCCACAAATTAAATCATTACCGATAATACTAACCTACTTATCTGTGCCACAACCTACAGGATGGCCCCTCTGGGGGAGGGCCCACTAGGAGTCAGAAAAAATCTCAAGTATATGCGTAGTTTGATATGCATATAAAACAGGTCTCATGCCACAAACTGCACTTTAAATGGTTGACCGTGACAGAAATGGCAATCAAACTTTCCATTAAACTCAAGATATTAATGTAATATCTTGCGATATATTCGACCATTTGAGGTGGGATTTTGACGTACTGCTCTAAATTTTAGAGCGTTTAATGTTGTGTATGATGTGAAAAAAACCAATGAAGTTTTCCTTGAAATTTCCTTGGGGACGACCCTTTAAGGAAGTTTTTAGGAATCTATGAAGTTCTAAGTAAAACAATGAAAAACAGAGAACGTTTTTTGTTTAATGACAAATCCGTCACTTAGGCAGATAGGAAAGACCAATAATAGTATAAAATTTCAAGGCTTAGAATGTGGGGAAATTTTGATGATATTTGACAGTTTGTATAGCTTGATGAATAAAAACATTTTCTTCAACTTTTTACGTTGCGTATTTTTTGCATTTTACAACCATGATAAACCCTTAACTCTTATGACACTGACTACCAAACACCCTGTAGACTGTATACTAATTACTCATAAAAGTAGTAAACTTTTTTTTAAATTAACATATTTTAGCTTATGAAACGGTTAGTGCATTAACGTTCATATATGAAAAATACAACACGCAAAGGATGTATTTATGGAATAACACATATTTATGTCCATATTCAGATCTCTAAAAATATAATTGAATGAATATTATTTCATGCCTACGAGACTAAGTGTTCAAGGAAGTCTGAATTTAAATGATAATACTTTAATATTCAGTACCATACTTTATTATGACGTAAACCTCTCTAATGCTCAATACAGATATAAAGATTTACATTAGGTGAATATAGCTAATTTCAATACATATATTTATCCGAAATAAAATGTAAAAAAATATATGTACTGGAGAAAACGTAACTCTTCCTTGTCTTGTATTAGTAAAAATTGTAAAAACAATATCAAAATGCGACTGAGGAGTAATTTGTATTCCTTGCTCATTTGTTTGAATTTGCTACTCTTCAACTTTTGTTTAGAGGTTGATTTCCACTTCTTAAATTGAACTATTGATTTACCTGTTAGACATAAGTTAGGTTTACTAGACATAACATTCATAAATATTTTTTTAACGTTATGAGTCAAACCAAAGATATTCTCAGTTTCAACACATCGAATGGTTTTATTTATTCTTATTGAAAGCTAATTAAACATTTTAACTTAATTTCAAATACATTTTCACGTAGAGTAGTTATTAGTTCCTGAAAGTATATTGCCTTATTAAAGCCTTATATTATATTGCCTTATTCTACTACCTACTGTGCCTATGCATGCATAGCTCTCGTATGTTCTGTAGATTAGGCTGATGATTAATTAGTAATTCTTAATAGTGTTTAATTCAATAATCTATTCACTTTAATTATTTTGATTCGTAAATGTAACAAAATTATAACTTAACAATTGTTCTTACAATATTTGCGATTGCGTCATTACTATTACAACACTACTTACGTCAAATGCCGAGCTCTCATTGGTCTAGAACCTGAACTACTTTAGTGAGAAACCTGAACCCATAAGACCTCATTACGATTTAGGTTTGAATTTCGTATAATAATTTTTTTTTTTTTTTAAGAGGTTGGCGGACCTCGTTTTGCCTTACTTTGCCCCGTCCACATAGACTATTGATCTGTGCGTGGATCGTATTAGACAAAGTAAGGGGGTGAGCCGGTACAGTACAAGGTGAACGGTACTGATAAAAGTCACTGGCAGAACGCGGATTCGAACCCACGACATCGCTGCCATGGTTCCGAAGTCCGGCGCGCTAACCACTACGCCACCGACTCACCCAAATGCACCTCTGTCCCAAATGTACATAATGTACCTCTTTATGACGTCTGTTGAGATATCTTTATTATAACTGCAACTGTCGCATATAAATAACCAAAAATCATTGGTTTCAATTAAAATAATAATATCATTATAATAGTTTATCCTACGATTGTATTTATAAAGAACAGGAGCGAAGCGAGTGTTCTAAATATCTCTAGAGTTATATATCTCGAGTTACGCGATCACCCATAAAAAAATGAAGCCACGCCCGATGGCACTTGACCTGATTGTCGTTATGAGTAATGTTAGATTACATTATTTTGAGGTTAGGCACAGTAAATAAAACATTAATCCTAACGAAACAATCAGCTGATTTTGGAATTGAATAATTTATAACATTACACTATTTTCGTCAAATTCTGAGCTCTCGTTGGCTTTTTAATATTAGTCCTGAAGGTATGAGACCTCATTATAATAATCATTTAATTTTAGTTTGATAATATACCTCTTATGATGTTACATGTAATATTTTTGATTATTGCAACAGTTGTAGGTAAAAAATTTACCTGTAAAAAATTTTAGTTACTATCAATGTTGTAATTAAAAACACTGTCATTTTTGTTTTTACATGGTAGGAAATTCTAAAGCTTATTGGGAGATACAATTTTCATCATTAACTGTTGAGCACGTAGTTTGAAACAATTTTATTGGTTACGGTACATTAAAAGTTCACATGTTTTACTCATTTTCTTTTCGTTATTACTGATATAGTTTTAACGAACATTATCAGAGCAATAATAATAATTGTTAAGATTTATCGAAAACAAACAGCAGTTGCGAAGATAAAAGTTATACTTCCTACCGACAATAGAGATAAACTTATCGTAAATTACAGCTTCTGATGCAGAGGAAATCGTGCCACATGAAAAATTTTTGACATTTATTGACATTTGATGGATATTGCCTCTAAGAAAATATAATATACATATTATAGGGTATTGATTTAACATCCTGCATATTAATATGACTATTTAATATAGATAGGGCAGGAAATTTTGCACTAATACGCCTCAAGATAGCCATTTACACAGTACCCCGTCGCAGCAGACCTGCGTACTAAGCGAATTTTCAAAGGAATTTTAGATTTTTATTCTCCGCCACAACACTATGGGAATGAATGAACGGTTTGCTGCCATGGGATGTCGTTAGAAAATATTAGTTGTTTGGAAAGTAATGCTTAGGTATGATAAATATCAAATTGTGTCAATATTCATCACTTAATAATCTTCCCCATAAAAACCATGGGGGTGAGTGTGTATTTTTACCACCATATTGGTATTAGCAGTTAAACGCCAACTAGTGAATGTATATACCAAATCTTACCAAGTTATGTCAATTAATAAGCGAGATATGGGGTTTTATTGATTTCTCAAAGGATTAAAATGGGAAACCGATTTTTAGTTTTGCTCCGTAATTTGTTAAGCTAGGTAAAAAAAATTCAAAATACTTAAGTATTTTTTTTTTTTACTCTTTAAATATTTTTAGTTAAAACTGTTTAATTTAGAAAATTGTGGTTCAAAAATGCAAAAAAAACATTTTTTACCTTTTTGAAACCCCGTAAAACCCCGTTCCCATAACCCGATTATTCTTATTCGTGAACTCATGAAAATACACCTGGTGTTACTCCTTCATACCAAATTTCACCGTAATCGGAGGTCCCATTTTATCTATATATATAGTTTCAACTGACAAATAGTTTCAACCGACATTAATGATTTAGAGTCATTGAATAGGTCTCCTCGTAAAGTTGTTTTTAAATTAAATATATTAATATCCATCCAGTCGAAATTTTCCTATGTTCTTAAATTTTTATCCCACAATTCGACTAGAATTGTTAAGAAAACAAATAAAAATTTAAGTTTATCATGTTTAATGAGTGAGCATGGTACACTAGTCACAGCATTATTATGTTCATTTATAACAAAGAGGCTATTTAGGTTTCAGGGCATACTTCATTATAAGAGCATACTGTAAACAATAAACAGTATTCAAAGTTAATAGCTTTATTTCTAGTGGCAGGTACAATAGAGTTATATTTAACTTCTATACCCGAGTATATTGATCTCTATAAATTAAATTACTAATAGAATACTTGTTATAAATGCCGTAAATCTCTTTGAAAGATTCTGAACCAAAACTTGGACATCCTAAAGTAACTTACCTTTTCGATTAACTACCCTTATTTAAAAGTCTCTTTTCGCCGATAAATCGAATAACTCACGTATATTAAATATTCCCCTTCTTTGCCTCTTATATTTCTCTCAACGGTTAAGCTGGTAATAGAATTATCATCATACATATTATGGTTTTAAATATCTTATCTAATAAAAATTTAATATTATTTATATTGTATCTAATAATAAGAATAGTTATATGTTATGTGATATACCGGGTGTTCATAGACCACCCGTACAACAAATTTAAAATTTACACAATTAATTTTCAACAAAAACCAACTGTGCCGTTATACGTAACGTCCATCAGTTACGCTCTATTCCGATTGAAAGTAATTCCAATGAAAAGAGTGTTCCAGAAATCACACTTTCCAGACCGGAAATCACTATCTTTAAATACAAACCCCCACAAATTAAGATTTTTTGATTCTACACGTAATATTAAGGAAACTTTAAAACTGTACTTTCTTTAATAACGGTTTAGGAGATAATTGCGATTGAAATTTAGCTTTTTTATTAAAATTACATGGGAAAAGTTTTCATCCATTATATCTGAAAATGTTACTTTAAATAGAACTGTCCAAGCATGGACATGTATTAGTACCTCATTTTAAATCATATTCTGTCATAAAATATCAAATATAAAGTAATTCATTTTACTTTTACATGCATTTTTTTACAATCTCCGCTATATTGTAGATTTTATGAAAATATTAAATAATTTATGATGAAAAAATATTAAAATGAAAGTTCAATAGATTTTTGTGCAAGAACATCTTTGTTTAACCAAAAATATTCAGGGATAATATATTAAAAATTAGGTTGCATGTTGTTGTGTCTGGATAGGTTACTTCTGTAACACTTTGTACATTGAAATTAATGTCAGTCGATGGAGCGTAACCGGTTTACCTACAACAGCACAATTTGTTTTTGTGAAATTTAATTATGTAAATTTTAAAACCGGTGGGATAATAATTGGTTTGGGATACCCGGTATGAACACAACGTCATACTTGTTCCACAGTCCTATGAACAACCATGTTCAACCGGCCGCAAATAACGTTGCCCTTGAACCTCGTGACGAGAGAGGAGTGGGGGGCGAAAGAGCCGAGAAGCACCACCCCCATGCAGCACCAGCCGGTGCATCACTACGTGGTCGAGTATGCCGCCAAGCACCCCTGCTACCAGCCGAACGAAGGCGACCTCTCCGAGGTCATGCGGAAGATGCAGACCAACCAGATGAAAGACAAGGAGTGCCCGGACATCAAGTACAAGTACGTTCAAGGCTTTAATTGAATCGTAATTGAATTTGGCAATCTTAGAAAGTAAAATTGATTATTTATTAACCAGCTCATCGCTCAGGTATTAATTGAGCTTAATTAACTTCGGCGTGTGGATAGTATTAATATTTTACTCTTTGTACATATTTTTCAAAATGTTTCCAAACCTTTTTAAACAGATTCTGGGAGACGACATGGTGGAGATGTATGTAGTACAAGTGCCCTCAAGCAGTAAACCTTGCTTTTTTATTTTTCTAGTGGATTAGAAGGTAAGAGGTGAGTGTTAATCGTGCTCTACAAAAGCGAAAACAACTGTGAGAATTTTATATTTCGAAGGGCAACATGTATTTTTATGTCTTGCTAGCATATCGGTTTAAGAGGACATGTGTTTGATTCCCAGGATGTACACAGGCTTTGAGGGGCTTTTATATATTTCCCTAAAAGCGTTCAATACACACATTAGCTGAAATGCAACTGGCGTCAATACCTAAAAAACCTTTAAATGCAACTTTCTTTAACTGTTTCGATGTTGGATGTTTCGTTGATTTAATTCAGTTGTCAATTATGATCATCAACATATGGTTCATACTCAACGTTTCTGATCATCAGGATGTATTCCTAATTAAGATTATTGTTTGTTTCCAGTTTCGTCGTCGGGTATGATGGCAGAGTCTATGAGGGACGGGGTTGGATGCTTCAACCGACACTGCCGGACAAATACTGGAAGATCAAACACATTTCTGTTTTCATCGGTTGGATAGGGAGATTTGATAGTAAGTATTCAATTTGTTGTTTGAGAAGAAGAACTACAACAACTATTTAAAACATGTTTAAAATGTAATAATTTCCCAAATAATACATATGCATACGAATACATAAATATGTACGGAAACTTCGTGAAGCCAGTAAACCTGTTAGCGAAACGTACGATTTTTATCAAAATTGACATGAAGGTGTGGGACTAGTTCTACTTTTATTAGTTATGTCGATTGGGATTATCAGACTTTGGGAAAAAGGTGTTGGGAAAAAGGTGATATACAGGTTCAAATTTGTCTAAAATCCGCCTAAAATCGGGGTTTAAGCATATTCTAGACCAATTTGAACCTGCATATCACCCTTTTCCCAAAGTCTAATAATACCAAGCGACATAAGTGATGGAGTTAGAACTAGTCCCACACCTTCATGTCAAGTTTGAAAAAATCGGACGTTTCGTTAACAGGTTTACTGGCTTTACGGAATTTACGTTCATATTTATAAATGTATCTTAATAAGTATATATATTTGCAGATATGAAAATTCATTTTAATGAATGGTGTTTTTGGTATCTGGGGATCTTGTAGTAAGAAGTTATGACTAAAGGCACCACCGTAATATGGTTTTTCCAACAGAAGAAATTCACTTTAAAGCTTACAATTTAAAGTATATTGAAAGAGCAATTTCACCCTTATTAAATATAACAACCAATACATATTGTGTATCAAAATTTGAAAAATTTAACTTTCTAAAGTTGACTACTCTACAAAGATTAGATGTCTTTAACTGTTCAAAGGGTATTCAGTGAAATCTTATAAAACTACAGCCGCCATTTTGGAAAATTGACCATAGTAGGCAAACGCAGTGACAGAGAGTGGTAAACTTTTCACCATCGGTTTTCACAGGTAATTTTACATAAGAACTGGTCAAAAATATATTACTTTACAATTACTTACGTTTTTTGAGCAAATTTTACTAGACTATTTGTAATAGACAAAAGTATTTCACCTGTTATCTCAATTTACAGAAAGTTATTCAGATTATAAGGAGCTCCAACCACCTAAACACATTGTGGACACCCGCAGAAACTTGATGCACATAGGCCAGGAGAGAAAACACATCAGCCATATTCTTAGGATATTCTTTATAAAACAAGGTAAGTTCAAATTTGTATATATTTTAAATTGTGTGTACCTTTTATCTGAATATTAATACTGTTTGCAGTATTCATTGATAACAAGTATAATATAAATTAATATTTAAGAAAATATTAAACTGAGAGACACATTTTCAGTTCGTCAATGAACTTAAAAACTTTTCAGATAAAAAGTCTAATTCTATCACAAGAAATACCAATAACTGAACATAAACAATAGATTAATGTTGAAATCCTACCTTTTAAGTTATGATGTTTATATTTTTATCCTGAAATGTCATGAACTATTATAAACAATAATGGGAAGCGTCCTGAAATATTAACAAACATATACTAAACAGTTATATTAACATAAGAAACCTATCAATTTATTTCGTTTTTATAATAGATTTTCATACTAGATTTTATCCTTTTTCATATTTTGTACATTAATCGTCTTCAATACTAATGTTTCTTACCACAAAATGATTCATTTCTAGTGTTCAAACCACATGTTCTTAAAATTATTTTTATTAATCATAGCTAATTAATCATTGTGTAATGTCTAACATGATTGTTAAAATGTACAAATGATAGTAAAACTAAATAGTATATTTAAAAAAAAAAAAACATTATATTTTAGGTTTATCTTTAACTAAAGGTTTATTTTTAACATTATCTTTATAAAATCTTAAGTGGAAAGACATATTGAAATAGGATAAAACTTCTGGATGGATAAATAACAAATTCTTATTGAGATTTTACATATGAAAGTAAAGTAGAAACACAACTATTAAGAAAATATTCATATATTGAAAGCTATCAATATAATTTTGTGGAAATATGTTTCAGGTACCAGAAAAAGGAGAGGTGATTTCGGACTTGATGTTTGGGAGTAAAATATTAAATACAATATTTAACCTTATTGCTTAATTTAATAACATTCTATGTCTTTTTTGGACATTGTATAATGCTTAAATTAAGATAAACTATGAAATGTTTTCAAAATGTCATCTGAGCTTACATAACTTTCGCAGTTTATTAAACGAAGTTTAGACGACCTACTGACAATCTGTAAGTCGATTAATTCAACCTATGACAATTGTATCTTATTTTTAAGTCACTTTATACTCCACAAAATGTTTTGAAGAGCATTATTATAAATGGTTTCGATTAAATGAGATCACACGAATACTACTCTAAAATTCCACCTGCTTATAAGAAATCAAGAGCAATACTGGAAAAGAAAAGTTATGCACGTAATAAATGTTTAATGGTGAACTATCAGGTATTATTTTAATCACAATTAAAGATGTATATAATTATTTATTGACAAGCTATAATAATAGTCCAAACTAAAAAATTACAACAAATAAAAGTTGGTGTACGTACTGAATAAAACAGCTATACATAATAGGAAACATAATTCGAACAAAAATGTTTGAAAATGTAAAGCAGTTTTACATTGAGTACATTTAGCTTAGGTAAAATGTCAACCTCTTCCATTAAAACTATGGGATTAAACTAACATGACATCGTGTATTGGATAAATTACTTTGTATTTTATTTGGAAGATTTAAGCCAGGCTATTGACTTTCTTCTTAAAACATATATAGCAAAATCTGGGGCCGAGCATTTGCTCGTTAAACTCAAACAGTAATATTTTTTACATTAATATCAGTTACAGACAATGCGCTTAAATACCCAGTGCAAAAAGGCTTAGTTCTTGTGTGTCCAGCAAAAATCCATACAACCATCCAGGACGGTCTTCTTGATATCAAGAACATTATTGTCAGGATAGTTGGATGTCACAAAATAACATTTACGACAAGACTGGTTCATGTGTGTGCATTTATCGCCTGGACGTTCTTAAAACTGCATGAAACTTGTCTTCTTTCTTCCATCGTCCTTTCTGGATTCGCTCTTCCTAAAGCCCAAACTACAAATCGGTGGACTTGATCTACAACAACATGTTGGAGGACGAGGACAACTAAAATTGCTTGTCAAATGTACAGAGTGTCTTCCAGTCCAAGAATCGATTTAGTCAGGGTCACGTCTAAATCTTGGAAAATGCATATCTGGATTCTAAAAGAGCCATTAGGGGCTAGAGATAAAGTAGGCTTAGTTCTGATTTTATGCGATAAGAGGTTCCAAGGTGAGTGAAAAAATCACATTTTTTTCTCTATGTAAAAAAAAACAACAAAACGGAATAACTCTTGTATCCAACAATCAAGATATAAAATATTAAAGCGTCTAGAACCAAAATATATTTTTAAAATAAAAATTGTGTGCCATGTATTGCACACTTACATTTTATTTAATTTTTTCATAAAAATATTCCAAATATTACATCAAATTTGTATAGGTTTTTTTATGATAAAGCTTTAAAAGCATTTCAAACAGTTGGTTTCAACTCTTTATTATCAAAATGATACTACCTTAGTTATCGCTCTTTTAGGACAGTAATTTAGGACAAAAAAAATATTTTGTAATCTTCAATTTTAATTGAAACGTAAAGATTTTCAAGCTACATAGAAAATCAAGCGTAGTGGAGAAAGCTTGATTTTCTCTCTTATAGGAGCTATCCATGTGAAATTCGTCAGATCATTTAAAACGCAAAAATACTGGACAGTAAAGCCGCACTAAATTTCCTCCATAATAATGAACCATCCAATGGACAAAGAAACAAACAAAATCTTTATTTTTTTTGTTTCTTTACACAGTTTTTTTTATTATTATTATTTTATTGACAATGCCAAGGTCATATTATGTAAATCATTAGCAATCTATCTCACATGCTGATATCACAAAATCAGCCTCTACCGTCAAAACCATTTAATATAAAATGATCATAGAGAAGTATTCAACGAATCGGCCACTGTCAATACTTCGATTAAAATCCATGAAATTAACTTTCAACGACAAAAATCATATATTCCAAGTACTACTCTTCATCTTTGTGGGAATTATAAAACACTTCAAACAACTTACTTTCTTGGATACTTCCTTATAAGCACCGACGCTTCTATGGTGTGTATTAAAATTGAGGATGACTGAAAAGTGAGTTTAATGAGATTTTTATGGATCAGATGAAGTTTACCTTTGTTACTGTCAAATAGTAGATGATTAATTTGTTAGGATCATTAATTACTAAAACTGCATGATTATAATATGATACATTTATGTAAACAAGGAAATCAATATGATAAAATACTGGGATTCCAGAAAAATTCAAGCAAATTAAAAATATATCATATTTCATCGATAAATCCCAATAATAGAATGAATCATTAACAAAACTCGTATCTTCTTTATCTGAGTTATTATATCTTTGGTTATACAGATCACTTCATTGTTAGTAGCTATCTGAAAGAAACATTGATAACACCGATTTGAGCAAGCTGGTGTTCTAATTTCTATACAATGATCTTTATATATAAACATCAACGGTTTCGGAAGATTTAATTATATGTCGGTGGTTTTAAACATGGCAGTAAGTAAGAAGCTAAGACATGAAGGAAGTTCGGAATGACTGTCGGATATTTAACTAGAAAGGAATGGAACGCCAGACCACCCAGGTGGCACGAACCTCTCCTGCTGCCTGTCAGTAATATATTTACAACATTTGACATACACGTGGGGCCATGTTACTCAGCTAAGAAGTGCTTAATCGATGTGCAATTTATTCAACAGGATCAGATGTCCTTTGGATCACTTCCTGACATCAAGTACAGGTGAGCCTGCTCAAAATAAGAACCTCATTCCACATGTCGATATTGTAAAAAAAACCATTTGATAATCTTCAAAATCTTTTCATTTATTAATTACTATTATTTTTCTTCGCTCCTATCGTATCAATATTAAACTATAATACATTTGATAATTACTAACCATAAATAAATATAATGAAAATAAAATCTAGACCATAATATTTGTTTTGGAAGATGAATTTTAAATAAGGGATGATATAATAAAATAAACTATCAAAAAATAGATACTAGTATAAGTAAATATTTTTTGTTTGAAACCTATTACCAGAGATTCAAAGTTTTGCCTTGAGAATGGTTAATGATAAAATTTCCCTTCAGGCTACTTAAAAATAGTGTTAAATCAATTTAGGTTTTTAATTTGAAACCAAAACTCTGATGAAATGGATCTTGAGCAAGTTTTATATAAAACATATCGTTCAATTTAATATCTTATTAAAAGTAATATGTATATTATGGAAAATTGTTGTTTCCACAGTGAACCTTGGTCTTACAATATTTTCGATATACAGGACTTCCCCGTTATTTATTATTTAGGAAGCATTTCAAACGCAGTTTAATCTAATTTTCTTTGTTAATTTATGTCTGATTTGAAGTTAAGTTTGGTTTTACGTATTTTTTATTTTTGATAGGTAATAGTTAAAGTTTTCTTTAGTGTATTCCTATCTAATAAAACTCAAGTCACTTGGTTTCATCAATAAATTAATATTTGTGGAAAAATATTCTTTACTACCAAATCATAAATCATATCATAATTTCATAAATATCATAAATAGAGAAGGATAATCCTAATAGTTACATGGCGTTCCCATTTTTTCTAGTTTCCTAATCACAGCTCAAGGAACCATAGTAGAGGCAAGAGGTTTTGTTCACTGCCCTGGCCTGCCTTATAGATATAAGCCTTGGAAGAACAGAAGCATTTACATTGCTCTTATGGGCAACTTCAACAGTAAGTTATTAGGATTAAAGTTAAAAAGTATATTAAATAGGAGTAAAGGTTGAAAGTAGTATTTCAACTGCTTTTAAGTGGATAAAAACTGCTCACATTCTTTTTTTATATTGAAATTCACCTATAAATCCAAGATGCAAAGCAGATAATAAATCTAATTTATTTAAAGATAACACATGAGAAGAGTTTTTCGGTAATGGTATGAAACAGTTACAATTACTATTAATGTTCGGTTTCCAGTGACTTTAAGTTCCTAATATACTCGTATTTATATTTTATTTTCCAGGGAAAGCCCCACCACCGGTTATGTATGAGGCCCGAGATGAGCTCATAGAATTCGGACTGAGAAAGGGATACATAGAGAAAAAAGTTCTAGAATTCAATATACAATTAAACTAACTTGAACCTTGTTTTGTTATAATGAATTAATAACATTGTAGAACTTGTCAACTAAGGTAAAACTTACGTAAATCATTAGTTAAATACTATACTAATATAACACTAAAATTTACAGACTTAATACAGTATATTCAATGGAATAAATTAGTTAATCGTTGATTGAAAAATGGGTACGCGTCCTTTAGTAATATACTTATAAAACAGTTTAGATGTTTTATTTAACTTTTCATTCAGAGTTCATAAAGTACGAAATTAATATCGAAGATATCTCCGTCAATGTATGTATAAATGTAGTGTCAATAAGTGTTTCCCTTTTATATCTCAGATAGATAAAATTAAAATATTTAAATTATTTTTTTATTATTTTACTTTAAGCTCTTTAAGAATGAAGATTTTGCATTATAGTGTTATTTTAAGTGAAAGGACAGTTTAAAAAGAAATTTGGTTAGCAAATTATATGAAATAAAACAAGTTTTGTAAATATGTACAGGAATAAATTTTATTTAGAAAGTTTTATTATTTTATGTCAGTAATTGTGTACCTGTTTATGGTTAATAGATATATTATTTATATTACTACAATGTTAAGTTGTAATATTTCATTTCTAAATCAGTTTGTATGGATAAATTACTATCCATAAGGATATATCACTAATACTTAATATAATTATTAACAATAATATAATTAGCTTTTGTGAGCTTCTATAAATTTCTCATTTTATCATTAAACATAAAATTACTAAAGATACAAAGTTTGTTAACAAAAAATTTAAGTCAACTGCCAACTACTGTACTATGTTCACTTAAACTATTTATTTATGATCATCTTTCTATATATTAATTTACATACAGTAAAAAAGTTTATGATTTAATTTACTTGTAATTTTATCATGAATTAAACTGTCCTAGCAAAATGTTACGGTTCCTTTGTCGATTAAACATTAGCCCTGCTAAAAAGTAATTTAAAGTAAGTAGAGTAATTTCAAAACGTGTTAGGAACAACAATATTTTATTTTCTTTATTTTAAATGTTTTTATATATAATATAGGTACGTTTTAGATAGCATCTAAGCCTTCATAAATTATGATAATGATTGATAAACTGTTAAGACTACTTATAAGAAAAGTCTGAAATTAAAAAAAGCTTTTTTTAGTTTAACATAGCTTGTTTTCTGTACAGTTATTTTAATCATAAGAGTTCATATAGATATAGTTTAAGAAGGTTTAAGAATTGGTCAATATTCCAGGTAAAGAAAATGTACGAAGTATGTATCAATAGTAAGTGGAATGTTGTGAGGTCTCTCGCTTAAGATCATTTTGCTTATTGAAGTAAGTGGTACTTATTTTACAGATAATTCTAGAGTAAGTAACCAATTTCTTTCAAAGAGCACTTTTTTATTGGAATAACACCAATAAAAATTTAAAATATAAACATAATGAAATATATATATTAAAACTATGATTATATAAGTGAATAATCGTAACTAATGGTTTACCTTACTTTTAACTCTTTCAAGACTCTCTTCTACGAGACATACAATACAGCATAATATATGTCTCAAGCCATTAACATCTGTAACCCAATAATTTTTTACATGCTACTTTATCACTATAATACACTTTTAACTTATCTATTTTCCATTTGTAGTGATAATGACAAATGCCATTTTACTCATTATTTGGATGGATTTTATGAATAGAAGTATCCGGGTGGCCCCTAAAGTGCTATTAGTATAACAATAGTTTAAAAAGTATTTCAACTCCTAAACGACATTTCCTATCACCAAAATTTTAAAAATACTTTAAAAATATACTGTAAGATTCAAAACTATTTAAAAGATAGAGAGATTTAACAAGATTTACTAAATAAATATTACTAGATATTTTCCACGATTGACGATATTAATATCTATGTGGGTTGATTAATATCTATTTATACTGTATACTGATTGTGGAAAAATGTCATTGATGTGACATGTTGGAGGGGAGATTTAAAAACATATAATTACCTTTTAAAAGTAGTTACAACAACAATAATCAGTAATTAAATTTAATCAATCGTATTTTTTGTGAATTTCTATTTTTGGCATACAATAATAGTATATATATATATATATATATAAAATTGTATATATATATATATATATATACAATTTTATATATATATATAATTAATTATATAAACTGTTAAATGAATCCATTTTAAAAACTCGGTTTTTGTTAAATATGAATAAATTGACATCTAAAATTGAAACAATTAGATATGTGAAAATTTGGCAATGGTGTTGTGAAGTCCTGTATTTGCATAATACATAGTAAATTATTCATCACAAATTATATTGATATATCTATGTATGGATTTATATTGGACCACTTGATAGCAATTTTTAACCAAAACTATTTGAAGAGCTTAATTGAAAAATGACTTAAGCAAGGACAGAAAACCCGGAAGAAACGTGTGAGTGATAAAAACTCGACTTTAATTTCTAGCCAAGAGAAATCTAGCTAACACCGTGTCCCAACAAGTATTGTAGAATGCATTCGTCCTGTGTACGCTTTTTAGTGAACACTAACCCGCATCAATTTAAAAATAGTATTGCATAGTTGCATGGTAAAAAATCTGTATTCCATTTTATCAATTTATTAATCTTTTTTAGTAAAAGTTTACAGAAAACTATTTTCATGCTTAGATTTTTTATTTGTTAATTTGATTTCAAAACGAACAAAAACCATTTAAATAACCCTGAATAAATTACTATGTTTGTTCCTAAAAACCTATGAATCTTAAAATGTTTCAATTTCAGCAGGCGATTTCAAATAATATTCCTTAGAGTCAATCTATTAATTATCACACAAGGCTAGTATTAATTATCACACTTATTAATTTGACCTATAAAAACATACAAGATTTCGTTGTAAAACCCTTAAACCTCCATCTTATGGAAATATCATGACCTACGTATATATTAAGCAGTGGTTTGACTACTCAAAACAATTACTTTTCCTCTTTCTAAGATGCCGTTGAGAAGTAATTTCACAAAGAAAAGGTTAATTATAACCAGAGACCAGTGGGGAGCTAGGGATCCGTTATGGGTGTCATTTTTGCAAGTTCCGGTTGATTATGTTTTCTTCGAGTATACTAGCACTGCGGAATGTAAGGATGTGGAGCAGTGCAAAAATTCTGTGAGATTCATCCAGGAATTCAACATGCAGTTAAGGAACAACCCGGACATTCGTTACAAGTAAGATTGGATGCATGTGTAGACTATATTGTAGGACTATTAGTCTAATATTTACTTGTAGGATTAGGCCTAATAGTCTAATATTTACTTGTAGGATTAATAGTCTAATATTTACTTGTAGAATTAATAGTCTAATATTTACTTGTATTATTAATAGTCTAATACTTACTTGTAGGATTAATAGTCTAATATTTAATTGTAGGACTAATAGTCTAATATTTACTTGTAGAATTAATAGTCTAATATTTAATTGTAGGACTAATAGTCTAATATTTACTTGTAGGATTAATAGTCTAATTTTTACTTGTAGGACTAATAGTCTAATATTTACTTGTAGAATTAATAGTCTAATATTTAATTGTAGGACTAATAGTCTAATATTTACTTGTAGGATTAATAGTCTAATATTTAATTGTAGGACTAATAGTCTAATATTTACTTGTAGGATTAATAGTCTAATATTTAATTGTAGGACTAATAGTGTAATATTTACTTGTAGGATTAATAGTCCAATATTTACTTGTAGGACTAATAGTCTAATATTTAATTGTAGGACTAATAGTCTAATATTTACTTGTAGGACTAATATTGTAATATTTAATAGTAGGATTAATAGTCCAATATTTACTTGTAGGATTAATAGTCTAATATTTAATTGTAGGACTAATAGTCTAATATTTACTTGTAGGATTAATAGTCTAATATTTATGAATTGAAAACTTATTTAGTTTTCATAACATAACATTCGTATGATTTAATCCACAGTAAAAGAATTTTTTTAACTGTATGTATAGAAATGTTTCATTTATCTGCAGCGATTTCGTAGTCCTTTGTAAATCTATATCAGTCTTAGTTTCCTACTGTATATATTGGAGATGCTAATGGGATTCCTCAATCAATTAGATTTTAAATTATATTAATTTTTAGTTTCTGACTTAACATATGTGCAATAAGCATGACAATATATAAGTCTATGCAACCTATAAACTTAGCACCTATACAGAGAAAACTCAACGCAATAAACATGAACTGCAAAAATTAACAGTAAAACAAAATTCAAACATTTTACTATAGATGGTTTTACTATAATGATAACCTTTAACTCATTTCATGATTTTTAATGTTAAATTTGAATGATGTGATGGTTGTACTTTTAAAACAAAATGTTGACACTTCTGAATTAGTATTAAAGTCATTATTCAATATTTTATTTAATAAATATTCTAAATAAGTGTTTGTTAAAAATAATCTTTTTAACTTACCGAATACAAGGTAATAAAAAAGCAGAATATTTTCTCAGTGTATCCCAAGAACTATTTTTTTTTATTAGTTTTGAAAATAAATTTCTATGAGCAATACTTTCTGAAAGTATAGTTATGGGGGCTTATTTAAAGTATTTTATTCATTTACTCAATTCTGTCTCTTCATCGCTGTCATTGTATCATTTCACCACCCTCCAAATAATGTATTTAACAAGAGAAAAAAATATTATTTTCAATATCCAATAATATTTGTTTATCTTGAATTTTCAGTTTCTTGATATCGCCGGGTGGAGCGGTTTTCGAGGGCAGGGGGTGGGATGTGTCACCTAGACTACCTCAGAAGTGGGGCAGCTTAAGGAGACGAGCTATTTTCATAGGAATGATGGGATTATACCTGGGTAAATAATTATTAACATCTGTCATTAATTTTTGAATGAAGAACTTTAATATCGAGTTCATTGGCTATAGAACGCTACATCTATTGTCAATAATGTAACTAATCGCTTTTCCTTAATAATTTTTGAACACATGATTAACTTAAAATTTTTATAAATAATATTTGAATGATGATATTTGGAACCTGTACTAATTAACTCGTCCATGTAATTATCATGAGTCCTTGAATATCATGCATTTCTTTGATTTGTAAGAGGTTTTTATTTAATTTTTCAGACCATCCTCCCAGCGAAGAAATGTTCCTTTCAAGATTGGAATTGGTTAAGTACGGCATCATACAGGAGTGCATTAAAGAAAAACATTTAGAATTTAGCATTACAACTCCCAGGAAAAGGGAAAAAAGTATTTTGTAACATATATTTTACCGTCAGTATTTTTCGTGTGTACATAACCTTTTAGTTCTTTTTATTATTTGGATTAATTCGATTTGTTATATTGTTCTAATTCAATAAAGTACTAGTTATGTAGAAATAGGTATTTTACATAAACATCATCATTATTTGTATATTTTCAGAAAGGCGTTGTACATTTATTATTATGTATATTTAGTTTTAACATTTTTACTTTTAAAATAAATATTGTATTCATCAAATTGGCTTCCAACCTTTTCAACCCGATCTTCTCAATTTATGTCAATATTTCTTTGTAAAATTAGTTTGACTATTGTGGAGTTGCATATTTATAGATTGCTTAACTAAGAACAAGTTTACATTCTACAGATTACATTATTTTGCAAATAGATTACATTAGCCACAAATGAAGTTATAACAAAACTACGTTCTATAATGTTCATATTACCTATCCGTACGACATAAGTAAAACATAAATAAATTTTCATCATACTGCACCCAGAACAAACGTTTTCTGGCCTGTGTTTAGTCCACAAAGTTGGCCTTTTCTGTAGACTATTAAAAGTGCACCGAAAAAAATCTGTTAAATTTTCCATCCACTAACTAAAAAAGTTGTTTTTAAAAGCATACTTGAAAATAAGCTGAATACGATTATTTAACTTCATAATGTTGGGCTGAAAACTTAACTGCATTAATATATAGAAACTCTTGAATTAATATTCTGTAAAAAATAATTAAAAAATACCCGTACGTTTCACACGGAATATATGCTGGCTATTGTTACACTTAGTTTGAGTTTATATGTGAGTTTAAAAAAATACAATAGGAAAGGTGGTGAAATATTAGAGGCCTTATCTAAACTGTTTAACAAATCAAACACGAGGCAAACGAGTATGTTCAAAATAGCACAAAGTGGTTATTCTGTATGTTAAACTTTGTTATCATTAACATCTTAGTTAGAATTAATCATGAGTTGGTAAACACCTAATCAATTAAGAAGATTGATATCCAAAGGTAATAGTTGTTCCTTAAGACACAATTTTTACTGTCATATGAGTGTTTAATTAAAAGTTGGCCTTTCATTTCCAAATAATAGTTTTATTTTTTGTTTCCAAATTAAATAAAATCTACTTTCTTAGTTTGTTTTCAAAGTGTATATGTTTTACGAATTTTTTCATCATGTTTATTCTTTTTAGTGCAGTATCAATTATGTATCATTATCTTGCCAACTTATTTCGTCCAAGATTCTAGAAGCTTGAACATCTCGCCGACAAGGTATCAATCAATATAATGGTCTTTTCATTACTCTACACACGAAAGTACACTTTCTAATCGTAAAATGAGTTAAGAAAATAAGTTATTTTTCACTACTGCACGGCAAAATGACATAACGTTAATTTTCTGTTCATTTTTGGTGCATGGAAAGTAACCCTTATGGGATTTTGCGGTGCAGACCGATCAGCTGTTGCATTATGCCGATCAGCTGTTGCAAGTGCACGGTATAAAGCTGAGTTTCAGTGCGTATGTAGGGCCTACCTCGATATATGCGCGGAAATTCAGCGTTCGGATTTCTCTACTAAGTTAAATAAACAAAAATGTTGTTTACAAGTTTTTCGATATAGTAATGAACAATTATGTACAATACTCGTCTTAAAAGCGCCATTGCGGGGCTCGATAGCTTTTTCTACGCTCTGCTTCGCCTCGTGCGTAAATGCAATCCCTCCTCGCACTAAGTCGCTTTTAAGACTAGTAATGAAAACTACTATAGTTTCTGTAATTGAAAAAGGCTGAGTTTTCTTTACTAAGTTAAAAAGTCAACGTTAACTTTGAATTGAGATATCAAATTTTTTATTGGGCATTTTATACTCTCTTTACATTATTTCTCACAACTGAGAAGTGAAGGATCAATTACTGTCCAATCTTGGGATGTAATTTTTACAACTTATAATCTTATTCAAACATAATTTTTATTGAACTATTTTAAACAGCAAAATCGTCATTAAAGTAGAAATGCTTTAACAAAGCCCAACTATCAATAATAAATTATTATTTATTCTTTATAATTTATGTTTGACACTTAATAATTCATTTCGCAGTAATTTAATTTAGTTTGCCAGCAATTTAAGTTATTTACTTATATATTGAGGTCGCATATTGATTCAGGTAATGTAGACTACAATATCCCGTCTTCATAACACTTTCTAAAAATTATGTTTTAATCCTGATTTCCAAAAATTATCAATATAATGCGTTATTATAAAAAATATTACACTTTTTAAGCTTCCGTACCAAAGTAATTAGGGAAAAATCTAACTATAACATTTTGTGTCTAATTGAATAGCAAAGTGTAAATTTAAGAATGCACATGGCCCAAGTGCAGATAATTTTTAGGTGTTTCTATTGCAAAAATTTAAATAAGTTTCTGTATTCAGGGAATATGGATCGAGCCAGGCTAAAAATTGAGCCCTCCCCTTTGGAGCTCGTCCTACGTAACGTGTGGGAGGCTAAGCCTCCGACTAGGACTGACTACATAATGGAACCGGTCACTGCCCTGATCTGTGGTCTAAGAACACCTTCAAAGAGTTGCTCTGACAAAGACCAATGTGAAAAGATGATGAAAGATATGCAAGAGCGAGACATGATGGCAGGCCTACCTGATATCAGATACAAGTAAGATTACGTTGTTTCAAACACGTTAAAAATTCCTTGACTCGATTTCTTTGCAGTATTTCATATGTTTATGTTGTACCAATATTTTTGCATTTACCGATACGGCTTTGCCTTTCAACTTATTGTATTATAATTAACAGCTACATTTCAAGTGAAATGTCTTATTTAGTAAAAATATTATCTAATACGTTGTTATTGATTTTCTATGGTCAGTTGAACTGTACACTATCATTTCATAAGAAATTAATAATACTACTAAACAAAGAGAAATAATTACTTCGTTGCTTTTTGTTATTTTTTATTCTTTAACATCGGCTTTGAGTTTTATATCAAGATTAAAAAAATGCATTTTCAATGTTAAATTATCTGCCATGATTATTTGCCTGCTGGATTGATTCTGTACCATTATTAATAAATGCTATAATATCTTTAAAAGCTTTAACTAGTTTTGTGGTAAATAATGTTGTAAACAATGTTACACTTTCAAAGTTTCTAAATATCAAAGTGTTAACTTAGAAATTCTACAAGCTTTGAAAATGCGATATTGTTTCAGCCACCACAATACTAGTCACCTTATGAACCCTATTATTGATTATTTATTTATAAGCCATTTACAACCTAAAAAATTGCAGAGTATACTTGGAGGTAAATAAATAAAAAAAATGACATTTTAGTAAAATCTTCTCACTTTTTTGCTGTATTCTTCCTAATAAATTGTTTTCTTCTAATTTTCAATTTATATTTTATTTAATTATTAAATTTTATCTTCAAAATATTCAATTTACAACTGCAATCAAAATTTTCTTAAAACAACTTTTTCCCTTTCTTATTAAACTTGTTTTAAAATAATTCTTCTTTAACACTTCCTGGTAACTTGTTGTAGGGCTTTGTTGCAAAAAGACGTAGATACTTCTCCGCTAACACCTAATGTTTAAATAATATGATTGAAATAAATTTGCTGCTTAAAATCGGAAATAACTAGGCCTATAACGAACCTTTTGCAGAGAATTTAGGGGTTATTTGTATTATTTCAAAATAATAAAAAATTATCCCAATTTTTTAAAATATCTTTTGTGAAATATTTTTTTTTTTAGATAAGAAAAACACACTATATGAACAAAAATCGTCTTTATTTACATTTAAACAACAATCACCTCATACGGTTTAACAGTTTCGTAGTGGGCGGGGATGACAAGGTGTACGAAGGAAGGGGGTGGGCAGTGCAGCCCAGCCTCCCCTCCAGATACCAGCACTGGGCGTCGCACAGTCTGTACCTGGCGTTCATGGGACCCCTCACACCGGGAGGTGGGTGAAACAAATGTCAAGAGTCGTCTTCACCCCTGTGCCAGAAGCCCATTGTTGTGCAGTCGGCAATGTTAACCGATAATATTAATAAGGAAAATCGAGTTACTTTTCGACCTCACATAGAGTAATATTTGTTGAATTCTCAAAATTTCGAGGTATGAGGGGCCTAATATAACTATTCAACTAAACACTTACCAAGTTTAAAGAAAATCTTTTGAAAAACGGCGTCCGACTCAGTGGAATAAAATACCATGTTTTGCATTAAAAGCCGTTTGGTTAAGATTGCCGACTGCGCAACAATGGGCTACTGGCCCAAAGGTGAAGATGGCTCTCAATAAGACTACAAACTAGTCGCGTAGCTAAAGGTGAGGTTATAATAAATAAAATACCCCTGTTGCAATAGACCTACATACTAAGTGAATGTTGAATGGAGTTAAATTGCTTATTTCCCTCATAAATGTAATAGGAATTAGTATAGGTTTGCTATTATGGGTGATGTTAAAAATTAAGATTGATATTTAATTAGTAAAGGTAAATATCAAATAATACTAAAATTTGGTACATTTAATTTTCGCAATAAACATTGGGGGGGGGGGGCAGTATTTAGGTTTGTCGCAATGAAGGTGTTGCAAGGAAATATGAGTTAAAATTTATTTAATAAAGGTACTATGAAAAATACAATCAAGTCATGTAAATAAGAGGCTTTATTGATTTACTATAAAAATAAAGTGGGAAACATATGTTTCCCACCGTAACCAGTTAAGCTAAGTTAAAAAGTCAAATTCCTGAATTGTTAGTTTTTTATCGTGCTTAAAAGGTTTTAAAGTGAATTAAAAATTAAATTTAAAATAACCTTTCTCTCATATTTCAGTATTTCTTTTCATGATTAATTTATTTTAATGGCATCATTTAAGAATAGGTTATAATAAATCATAAAAACTGTATACTTTAAAAAAATATTTATAGATTTTCTTATTAGATAACTACTAGCAGTTTAAGTTTGATCATATGGTCATATTTAATTTATATTACTTAAAAAAGGCTATATTACATTTATTTTGTTTTAGGTATTCGGCCAAGCCAAAAGATGGTTTTTCACAGAAACCTCCTCGTGGAACAAGGACTTAATCAGAAGATAATAAGTAAGAAATTTATGCTTGTGCTTCTTTATAAAATATAATAACACAAATATTTTGTGTATGAAAATAATTGATTCGTTGCCATCAGAAACACGTTAGTGTTTTGTTAAGATAAATGATGGTCAGTAAACTGTACAATCATATAGTATTATTGTGTATGTCATGTGAAATGGTGATTTAAAAAATTATCTTTACTCTATAATATAGAAATATTAGTTTTTATTAGGATTTTTTAAAGTGATAAAAGGATTAAGAGCTAAATATATTTTATGATAAACTTGATATTCTAATTTACTTGTTGCATTTTTTACTTACTTGTTCGAAAGCAGTAGCGCTATCTTTGTTCTACCCCAGTTATTTCGGTGATATTTGACTAATTTTTGTGTTTAAAACAATTTTTGTTGCATTTTTTAGATGAAAAATAGTTGTTTTGTTTATAATAAATTAAGTTACTGAGCTGTTATAATAATAAAACATGTACTTAAAGAAAATAAGCACTTTTCCAGCACAAATAATTTATTGTTATTACAGCTATACAAACTACTGGTCTTGGAATGCTAAGATGTCGTTATTAAAAGTTGCTAAGAATGCTTATAGATTTATTTAAGCATTATATTACAATAGGGGTACATAATAACTATTAATACATGCATTTTATAAATGACTTTCAGTAGTTTTTTTGTTTGTTTCTTGTTTTGTAAACTACCTTACTTTAAGTCTATATTTTATTTTATATTATAACTGTAGAGACAATTTTTAAGTGATTACATAGATATTCAATGGATTTTACCTTATTTTTATGTTTTCAGTTAATGTATTCATTATTGACTGTAAGTTATATGAAAATATATGTTTTAAGAACTATTACTTAAGTGTAAATGTTACTGTTATTTATTTAATTTTTTGTTTGTTTTGCTTTTTATTAATTATTATTAGTAAATTAGTATTAACTAATGATGGATGTTCTGAAGTTCTGTTAACTATTTGGTTCACAGCACCTCCCAAAATTTTAATTATATTAACAGAAACAACCTTTTAATTTAACAATAGCATTTTGACTCTAACAATATATAATAATTTATTGAGATTTTTCATTTTAATATTAAATTTAATAATGTTTTTAGTAGAAAAATATTCTATAGAAATATTATTTCTTGAAAAACTAATATGCTAAGGTATTTTTAAAACGAGGTTCTGCAAAAACATATAAACAGCCAGCGGTTTAAAAAATCTTTGTTTCTATTAAATAATTAATAAATGCGCAATTTATAAAAATCCAATAAAAAATCTAGTAACAATTTATGTAGGCCTAATTGATATTGAGGTCAGTGCCAGACTTAGTACGGTAAAATTTTAATGTTTTACGATAATTCATCAAAGACCTATTGCATATTTTTTAAAGTAGGCTTAAGTCCTATTAAAAATCCTGAAAGAGGCCTCTGAACCCATCGGATAACGAATTTATTATTATTAAAACAATTCATTAACCAACCAACCAACCCTAATTCTCGTGTCTAGGCTGCCGGTCGTGATAGCTCAGATGGCTAAGGCGTAGGCATCCTTGGCCAGGATGTCTGCGTCGGCGCGGGTTCGAATCCGCTCACGACCAAACCCTGACCTGGTGGTGCAACTCTTAAAGGGTTAGCCGATCTGTGGTAACGTTGGTGGGAGGGCCCACGTTAAATAAACGGTGGCAGGCTTGCGTGGAAGTTTACGGGATCGGTTGATTCTTTGAGAGTTGCACCTTGGTCAACACTGATTTTGCTACTTTTTACTACTGTTAACTGTGTGTGTGCCATTACGGCTTTGAATTACGAAAGATGATCATATTTTCAATTCAAAATGTCAATTAAATTCATTCTAATGATGCCATATACCATTTTACTCCAGTCTTAATTCTAAGTGTCCCATATGGGGACCATGGGCCTTAATGGGTTAAAACAATTCATTAACCAACCTATTTCTCTATTTTCTTCATTTAGAAAATATTTTCACCTAGCATTTACTTAGTTCTGTATGATAAACGTTATCACTAAAACCTTGTTGACCTTTAAAACAATTTATGTTTCTAACTCACATGTATATTTGAGAATAGGTTTAAAAAAGACTTTGTCTGTCATGAAATGAAAAGTTAATCAGATCGTCTTCATACAAACTAGTGTTTACGTGCCAATTATTCATTTGTGCTCACAATCCTTTAATAAATAGTTTTAATAAATATAGAAGATAAAAAAGACTTTTTAAACTTAATTTAATTTCAGAGCATTTATAATAGGCTAACACATTTATTCATGTTAATTATTATGAAAATATTCGATGCTATGTTTGTTATATTAATAATATATATTAAGAATGTTTTTATTTAAACGTAAAAGCGCGTTTGTTGAGAATAAATAATGTTTTTATCTTAGATCATTTTAATATTTTTAATGATTTATAATGTATTGTCTTTTTGATAAAAAATATTAATGTGAATCTCTATACATTTATGAAATTAATTGTATGTATGTACATATATATGTATATATTTATAATTGTTCATGTAAATAAAATGCAATTAAATCAAGGAACTTTACTTATTAAAATATATTGTGTAATGTTTGTTTTTAGTTTTGCGTTAAAAAGTTCAACAAGTAGAGTGTTGATGATGTTTTGCCCAAAGCCGCTCGTCAGTTTCGCAATTATACAGGTACATTTGCGGTAACCAAATTTGATTCCAGTAGTATCGCGTGGTCAGGGGTCAAGAGTTGGGCAAATATGATCTCCCACTTCACCGTAATGGAACTGAACCCAATCTGTTTATTTTGTATTTCCAGAAGCTTTTGCGACAGCTGGTTACAAATTTAGTGTCGTTCTAGTTGCTATTCATGTTTATTTCGAATAATTTTTCTGAAAACTAAATTAAACTTTTTTATGCATAATTTCTAATTTTAAAGAGTTTTATATTTTTTATGAGAATGCATAAATTTTAATTTTAAAGAGCTTTATACTTTCTATTATTATAAATTTACTAAAACTAAAGTAATTTGGCTCTTATGAACGACGAACTCGGCAAAAAGGAGCCGATGAAATATTATGTCTCTTAATTTTCTTTAATCTAATCAACATTGAGGGCTCCTAAATCAGACATTGCCATCAAGTATAAAGAATCAAACAACAAATATGTTGTTGAAAAAAAAACTAGTGATAAATTTAAATGAAGTTCTATCGGAAATTCACCAACAGTAAGCCATTTATTTTTCCACTTTATAGATTTTATTATTTAAAACTATAAAACTTTAATGTAGATACTTTAAGTTTTCTAAGAATTCGTAACTATATGAAAAAAACACATTTTTAGTCCAAGTTGGATATGCATTGTTGATCTTTTCGTTGACAGTATAAATGTTTAAATGTAATAAACGATGACTACAAATTTTGATGTAGGGTTTCAAAAGTTTCAATGTAAGTTATGACCACCCATAATTGGGAGGAGATCCCTTACCTCAAAACTTGACGTTTAGATTAATTTAAAACACTGAAGTGATAGGTCAAGTCTGATGAACTTAAAAATCTCAATTAAGCTTAGCGATAAATAAATCAAAAACTTCCATAATGATTTATTGTTATTGTTTCTTTTTTTATAATAAACATGTGTTGGAAACAATTAAAGTTGTTTTATAAGTATGTATAAAATAATAATAAAAAACATCACGTATTAATCTCATTAACTATCATATTGCACAATTGTTACACCATGTATTCTTATACCATTTATTATTTTATCTAAATGAAATAGCTACTGATAAAATGGCACTACGTTATTTTAAAATTTGTTTTCTTCTTCAAATTTTACGTCAACAACATTGAAAGAAATCTATTAAGAAACCAGGAGAGGTTTTTCAGAATAATGAATATAGATTCAGTAAAAATATAATTAAAAATCTAATTTAGGATGAAAGTAAGACATCACATGGAATAAAACCGGTGCCTTAGTGGAAGGGGAAGAGAAACTTTCAAACTAATTGATGAGTTGTTGAGAACTTTGGTTATTAGAGGCATCACAGACATCTGTGAACAGCCATCGAAGCTGTCATCAACTGGTGCGACTACAGATACCGGTATGATGTGTTGTGCCAATTACTAATTGGTATTTTGTTTTAACTATAGTTGTTTAATCTTTCAATACATTAATTTTTCAATTCTAACCTTAAATATTTACATTGTTTTTATCAATTTAATCAAAACTGTTTCTTGCTTACAATATGAACCAGTAATTATTATTACTAATATTATTATTTGTTAAATTTCTACTACAGTTTTTTTATTTCTATGAACTAAGAATGTTCGTGGTATAAAAGAGTGTTAGCTGCCTAATATAAAACATTTCTCTTAATCGAATGCTTATAAGTTTCAAATATTACATTTTGAGGATTTATGTATTTTGTTGGAAATGACAAGTAGTTATTTTTCATCAATCTTTAGACTATTAAAATTTAGAGTTCCTATAAAAAAAAACAACTTTAGTTTGTACAAAAAAATTCAAAACTAAAATTTAATATTAATTTAAGGTTATATTAATTTGATAGATTATTAATCAAATTTGTGTTTATGGTAAGAAGTATAGGACACGTATAGGCTCACTCGAGAAATCTGATATCCCAAAAGACTGTTAACAAAATATATTTGAAGAGCTTAAATTTATATCACATTATCAAATATTTTTAGATAAAATTACAATTGAACCACATTGCAAATCGCTTAAACTTTCTATTCTAATATTTTGACTGGTTAATTTTAATAAAGATGTTTGAAAGTTAAGATGCATGCAAGATGGATGCAATCTTATTATACAAAAGTAATTTAGTTATTACATTTTTATCAGTAATCCATAAAACTGCTTTTTTACTACTTGTAAAATACTGTAAATAGTTTTTAATAATTTCATACATCTTAATTAAACGTAACAAAGCAATATCTACAAGTTAATCGAACAATTGAAATTGTTGGCTCGTAATAAGATTGTTATTAAGTAATAATCAATTATTTACAGACATCGATGAATTGAAAATCAACCTATATAGAGGGAAGTTCGACTCGGAAACTTCAATCAACTGGTAGGTATTCTGCAATTCACGAGTTCCCTGAGCTCATTTAATTATTAGTTTCTCGCTCCATTTCGAAACACCTTACGTGAAGTCAACGAAATTTTTCATTACAAGAACTTCGGAGTTAAATTGTATTACGTCGTATTTTCTTTAGGTAAATTTGACGCTCGTGAACCGTTAGATAAGTTAAAGTTTGTAAACTATAACGAGCTAAATACAGTTCAATGTCTTACTTAATCTGAATCAATGTGCTAATGGGCTTAAAGGTAATTCAAAATTGATTTTTAATGGACTCCAAAAGCAATATATTATATTTAGTTTTGAGTTGCTTAACTTTTTATAAATTAAAAATATTTGTTCAGTACAACGTTTATTCCTTCATGATTAATAATATTTATAAACATTTTTTTTATAAATTGTTTATTAAAATATATTTACCATAACTTTGTAAATATCTTAAAACTTAATGAACTAATATTACATTAAATTAAGGTTAATGGTTTTTTTTTTGTAATATACAAGTATTTTTTTTTATTTTACACACACACATAGGCTATATAGTTTTTTACACCAGTGACAGTTTTATTTTAAATATTTGTACAATGTACAGTCCAATGTACAGTGCATTGTGTACACAGTGTAGAAGCCTTTGCTCTGTAATGAGAGATGAAAGTCTACCCAGAAAAGTTTTACTATAAGAATACGGTACTTTGCAATGTTAGATCTTAAATGTTTATTTTAGTCTTTTTTGTCAGAAAAAACAATCAATTATTTAAGTTAGTTGAAGGAAAACACATGTTAAAAGTAAACTAACACAAAACTTTTATTAAATCAAATCTTCTCTTTAAACAATACAAAAAATTTGATGAAAAATATGCTCTCCATAAAACCTCTCTATAGTTTTCTCTTATTTAAAAAAAAACACCACCCATTTAAAAACTCTACTCAACTCATTTCAACAAAAGGTAAAAAACTAACTATCAAAACAAAATAATATGTGATTACAAAAACAATAAACATATGATTCTTAATAAAATCAAACACATTTAAAAACAGGTAGTTTTAAATTTTTCATGACACATATTATATACAAATATTATTAATTCTAACACCTCCCCTTGTCATGAAAAAATTTAATCAGAAACAAAAACAAACTATTCCACTGATCGAAACAATTCTGTGTCTAGCAGTCATTTCTAGTCCACTAATCCAAGCAATTCTCTGAATCTAGCAGTCACTTCTCCAGATAAAGCCTTAGTTAATACATCCGCCACATTAACTTTGGAAGAAACGTAATTAAATTTAATGATTCCTTTAGCCACAATGTCTTTTAGAAACAAAAATCGTACGTCCATGTGCTTTGTTTTCTCAGATACTACGTAAGTGGAACTGACACATATTGCACCTTGATTGTCACATTTGATCTCAATAGGCTCTGTCACAATCATTCCTTCACCTATCTCAGTGAGGAAGTTTCTCAACCATAAAACTTCTTTTGAACATGCAACCATGGATACATACTCCGCTTCAACAGTTGAAGTTGCAATAATCTGTTGTTTTTTTACTTGACCACATTATTGGTGAACCAGCGAACATACATATAAAACCAGATATTGATTTTCTGTCCTCAGAATTCGCATAGTCAGCATCACAAAATATCTGTAAATTATTATTCTTTCCCCTTTTATAACACAGTTTGGTGTCTTTGGTTTTCTTCAAATATCTAAACACCTTCTTTACTCTCTGCCAATCTTGCACAGTTGGTTTTTGTGAGTACTGGCTTAATTTGCAGACTGCAAATGAAATGTCAGGTCTTGTATTATTTGCAATGTAAAGTAAACTACCCACAGCTCTCTGGTACAATGTTTGATTACAGTCATCTGCTTCTCCCAATACTCTTTTATCACCAAGATCTAGAGGAGCTACACAACCTTTTGCATTCTCTAAGTTGAACTGTTTAAGTAGCTTCTCAATGTACTTTGTCTGATCTACATACACCGCATTTTTAGTTACATTCACAGACATAGATAAAACACTTTTAATTTGTCCATGATCCTTGAAATCCAAGAACTTGCTCAGTTTCGATTTAAACCATTTTAGCTCCTCCGAAGATCCAATACAAATTACATCATCAACATAAATTCCTACTACTATATGTTCGTCAAAATACACACAAGGTTCACACACTGACCTTTGAAGGCCGATTTCTCTTAAAACATTGTCAAAACACATGTTCCAATTCTTCGCACTTTGGTGTAGTCCATACATGCTCTTTTTCAACTTCTAAACACAGTTCTTCGCTTTTGCAAAACCACTTGGCTGTTCAACATAGACTTCCTCCTCGATGGGACTTTTTAGATATGCTGCATTTACATCATAATGTTCTATGCTCCAACCTTTATCAACTGAGAGGGCAATCAGAAGTCTAATAGTCTCTCTTCTTATAACTGGACTGTACGTATCCCAGAAGTCAATACCTTCAATCTGTGTATATCCTAAAGCAACAAGTCGGGCCTTATAAACATGTTCGTTGCCATCATTTCCCTCTTTAATTCTAAACACCCACTTAGTGCCGATTATATTTTTGTCTTTTGGTCTCTCAACTAGTTCCCAACAATCATTGTCTTCAAACACTTGCAATTCTCTCTTCATTGCTTCTTCCCATTTTCTACTGTTTGGACCATTTAGAACTTCTTTCACATTTTTTGGTAGACTGGCGTTCAAGTCAGATACAACACTCAATCTGCATCCAACACAATCAGTACAGTGCCTAGAGTTTCTGATTCTCTCCGATCTTCGAACATCAGGTATATCAACATTTACAAACTCATTTTCACAAATATCTGATATTGTGCCTCCTCCTCCTTCAATTGATTCATGCTCATCACTAGAACTGCCACTTTCTTGCTCATCACTAGAACTGTCACTTGAGTTCAAATTGATAATTTTTGGTTCTTCACAACTCTTAGTAGGCCTAGTTTGTATAGGTTCAGCCAGTTGTTTTTCTCCCCTAATCTTCATGGGAAAAACTTTCTCTTCGAAAATGACATTTCTTGATAAAACAATAGATACATCTTCTAAATCCCACAATCTGTAGCCTCTCCTATTTTCAGGATATCCCAGAAAAATGCATTCTTTGGCACGAGGTTTCAACTTATCAGCTTTTGTGTGCTCTTCATACACCCATACACGACATCCAAAAACTCTCATTCTGTCCAATTCCTCATCAGTCAGTTTTTTGCCAAACCACAATTCATACGGTACACCATTATTGATGGAGGTAGATTTACATCTGTTTTTTATGTAGCATGCAGTTTTTAGAGCCTCGCCCCAAAAACTTAGTGATAGTCCACAATTTAATAGCATACATCTCACCATAGTCAGCAACTGTTGATTCAAACGCTCAGCAACACCCATTTGTTGATGTTCTCCAGGCAGAGACAGTCTATGAAAAATTCCATTATTTTCACAAAATTCTTTAAGTTCATTGTTACAGTATTCACCTCCATTATCTGTTTGTATGGACTTCAAAGTTTTTTCATGAAGATTTTCAACTCGATTCTTGTATTTCATTAATTCTTCGCAAACATCACTTTTATTCTTTAGGACACTAACTTCAGTGTAGCGTGAAAAATCGTCAGTCAATGTTAAAAAATACTTTCCTCCTCCTCTGGAGTTTGGTTTCACGTAACACACATCAGAGTAGACTAGATCTAGTGGCGCAGATGACCTCACAGATCTGTCTGGAAAAGGGGATTTCTTTGCTTTCCCTTTAGAACACACTTCACATTTATAATTTGTATCCCTTTTTTCAATCATCTCACTGTCGGGTAAGTTTTCAGCATGACCAAAGCGCTGATGCCACAAATCTCTCGTCACCATTTTTAAGGCAGTAACACCCTCTATTTTCTCATCTGAATCAAATTTAGGCTCATGATTAGTTTTCTCCAACTCATACCAATCGCATTTGATTACGTACATGTCGTCATTTCCAGCACTAGCACAAAAAAGTTCCTCATCTCCACTTCGTTTATCAAACGCCCTAAGTACACCATTATCAATTGTGTATCTCACTCCGGTTTTTTCCAGCTGCCTCACCGATAAAATGTTCTCCGAAACATCAGGAACCCATAAAACTTTACTCAGTTTCAATGTCCATCCGCCATTGTCATCATGTATCTTCATAGTTAATGATCCAACACCCTTCACATCGCATGACACTTTTTTCTTTCCCATTTGCACTTTTCCACCAACATTTTCGGTGAAATCATTTAGTAGTTCTCGAAAAGGAGTAATATGATGATTGCATCCACAATCTACAATCCAGATGTTTGCATTTTGAATCACATTATCTTCCAAGTCTTTTTCCTTCTCACCACTTTGACATCCTCTCATCATATGCGCTGAATATTTCACTTTCACCAAACTGTTTCCAACCTTTCTCTCTTCAAACATTGGCTCACTTCTTTCTTCATAGTGGAAGTTCCTGCTTTTTAAGTTACTCTCTGGTTTACTAGAAATATTTGTTTCACATGGCTTTCTTGAATTATTTTTACATTTTGATGATGGATGTCCCTCCTTACCACAGTTGTAGCAAATAACGCTTCCTTTTGCTTTCGCTGTCTTAGCTTTTAGACATTCACGCGCAAAATGGCCAGATTCTCCACAACAATAACAAGATTTATCTTCATTACTCGTCTTTTCATACTTTTGGCTTCTAACTTCATCCTTCAAAAATTTTCCTTTGTTTTTCATCATGTAGGTTTTTATTTCTTGATTTTTTCTCTCATTTTCCAGTCTCTCTCTCTGTAACCTATTTTCTTCAAGCAATAACTTACTCTTCACATTTTCAGAGGTCAGTTTTTCTTCATTTAACTCCATTACATGGGTAATTTGTTTGTAATGCTCCTGTCTTAAACCCCTTAACATATAAGCCGCTAAATCTTGGTCATTGATGTTGGAACCGTGATTTTTTAACTTTTCCACCAATTGTTCCACTCGATTGAGATACTCCAACATGGATTCTTCAGATTTCTTTGTACATCTTGATAATTCATCCATTGTGTTCACAAACTGGAGTGGGTAAATCTTGAGATGAATTGCTTTTAGTCGGTTCCAAGCATGTTTAGCTCTTTCATGTTTTGTGACATCATTTAAATAACAATCTTCGACTAATTCAGTCAAATAGCTAAGTGCGATCAAATTCTCTTCTTCCTCTTTTTCATCAAGGTCTTCATCATCATCATATCCGGGGTCAATGGCATTCCAGCACTTTTTCCTCACTAAATAAGCTTTAACTCTTTTACTCCACACGAGATAATTGTTTGGTCCTAGTCTTTCTATTTTGACACTTTCACTGTTTTTAGGCATCGTTTGACAAGATTTCTCAATCAAAAAAACACAAAACAAAGTACGCATGGAAACAACACACGTGGGCTCTGGGCTCATAACCTGTCAGAAAAAACAATCAATTATTTAAGTTAGTTGAAGGAAAACACATGTTAAAAGTAAACTAACACAAAACTTTTATGAAATCAAATCTTCTCTTTAAACAATACAAAAACTCTTGATGAAAAATATGCTCTCCATAAAACCTCTTTATAGTTTTCTCTTATTTAAAAAAACACCACCCATTTAAAAACTCTACTCAACTCATTTCAACAAAAGGTAAAAAACTAACTATCAAAACAAAATAATATGTGATTACAAAAACAATAAACATATGATTCTTAATAAAATCAAACACATTTAAAAACAGGTAATTTTAAATTTTTCATGACACATATTATATACAAATATTATTAATTCTAACATTTTTTTATATATATTGACTCAGGTTCTATGAACTGCACAATATCTTTTATTAGGCTACTTTTAGAAGTTGGCGGCTTGCAAAGAATTCCATATAATATATGTATTATATACTTGGATGTGTATAAAATTTTGTACTCATAAAAAGTGTATTCCAAGGAGGATTACTTTTTTTTAATGCAGTTAAAATATTACAGATATTTGACAGTCCTATATTTCTGTAATTGACATTAAATACTTATTGCAAAACAAACCATCAGGAATTAATATAAAGATCACTTGTTTACAAGATAATATATCATTTTAACCTATCCGACCTCAACACGGTGCAGGACTCTTACCCAGATGTTCTTGCCTTTTTACACAGAGCAGTAATATGTACACAATTTTAAAACTAATGAGTTGTTCCTAGAGATTTATCTCAACGTATAACAAGACTTCCTCATGTTCAAAAAAAGTACTGTTACAATATTTATGACTATTTTTTAAAGATTTAACACTAAATACTGTAACACATAAAAATAATCTGACCATTTTATTCAGATCAAAATCCTTTAAACTATATTTACTAAACATAAAATGTAATCATCACAACGATTTATTATTTTTATTTTATTATAATTTTTGTATAGCGGTAATATCGTTATCACAGGTTGTATGGTAATAATTCAAATTAATGATCAACTAATTATTTATGTTGTTATAAAAATTAGCCATGCAAATTTATTGGAATGCAATCAATTTAATAATACTATTTATATCTCAATAAAACTATTTTGCTTGGATTAACTAATTTTTGAAAAAATATGACACCTTTTAATAAAATATTTAAATTAATTAAATAAGGAACAACCTTATTTTTTTTTAATTTAGTAAATTAAATACAATTAAAATATGAGTGAAATATTTTAAATTCGTTTTGTAATGCATATTCAATGACATTTATGTATTGAAGATGTTATGTTTAACATAGTACGTAGTATTGGAAAACTGTATAACTTACTTTAAGGGCACGGCTCAGAAACCGAAACTTTTATAATCTACCATTCGGAATTGTTTTTGTTAATTGTAACGTAGACTACGTTTTAATTTATAAAAAATCCTTTAGAATATATTTCTCTCGGTATATTTGACAGAACAAGTGTTTGTATTAGTTAATTAACTTTGCTATGAAAACATGAGTTTGCAAATCACAAGTGTGGACTACCTTAATTATGCCAAGTTGATTGAGTAACCTAACAGTAAACATAATCAGCGTATATTATACATATAAAATTCATGTGGTTTGTGCAGTGTTTAATAAGATAATTTTAATTTTAAATTGGAAATTATTTTTATGTTCAGGACTACAAAACTCTATGTATGTTTTACTCTACAATACGTAATATCTTAAGTAACTTCTAATTGCACAAAACCCCGTTTGGATTTCATAAGGATGAATAAGAATAATTGTAATTTACAATGCGTTTTTCGTTATTAAACTTAATATAATATATTCAAAATTAATTTTAACATAAGCCGGATGTGTTTTATCGGTTAAATATTTTAATTATTACATGATTAAACAAAATACTTAGTAAAAGATTACAATTTGATTTTCAGAATATAATTTATATTTTTTCCAAACTGTAAGGAGCATTTACAGTAGTATAGCTGCAAAATAAGAAACCTGCATAAATCATTTTTTCTGATCGCCATAAACACAAGTATTTTGCGTCACTCAGCGAAAAATCCTTTGTACTGTCGATATTAGTAGATTGGGTCACTATGGGTTTATGTTACGATAAATCTGAAAACCCTTGTTGTTACAGAAGAGGATGCTAGAGGTAGTTACCAGGAGGGAGTGGGGGGCCCACGAAGCCCGGTCAATACAATATCTACCGGATAGGACGTTGGTAAAATATGTGTTCCTGGTAGCAACGCATAAAAATCAATGCTCTACTACCGAGAGTTGTAAATTGGAGGTGAAAAAGACACAGGAAAGACATATTAGTCGCTTTGTTCCAGATATAAAATACAAGTAAGATATTTCAATATCTTAATAAATGTGTAAATGACAGCAATTATTACAGTTAGTACTACCAACACAGAATATATATAACCAAATGAGTCTAAATTTTGAAAAAAAGGTCTCGTTGTGTTATGTGGAAGGGAATGTTTAGCGATTGCCCTATAGGGAATACGCTATTACGATATTAGCCATGGTAATACCTAAGCCCGGGACCATGTTACTTTTTCATTTTGAGGTCCCAGAAGCCAAAATCACCATCTGTTCAATTTCATATGTATTCGCCGAAATTCCAAATTTAAGTGACAAAAAGATATAGTTGTAAAATTGATATAGTTGCCAAAAAGATAATATCTGTGACGGGTTTTTTCATAAATATATATCTATGTGTCCGTAGTACCGATAACTTTTGATAGGGATCTGCGGTTTTGATGAAATTTTTTATGAATGTGTAAGATCAAGTCTATTTTCATGAGGTCGCGAACCATGATCGGGTTATGGGAAACGTGTTTTAAGAGGTTTCGAAGGGGTCAAAAATGGGTTTTTGGCATTTTTGGATCTCAATTTTCAAAATTCAACAATTTTTACTAATACAATTTTAAAGAGCTAAAATAAACAACAATTTATTTAGTATTTTGAATTTTTAACTTGGTTTAACAGGTTATGGAGAAATGGTAAAAATAGGTTTTCCATGTTAGTCTTATGGGAAATCAACATAACCCTGTATCTCGCTGATTTATTTGACATAAATTGATAAAATTTGGTAGGCACATTTACTAAGTAGGGTTTAACTTATATTTACTTAAAACACCCATATGGAGGCCAACATTTATACTGAAACCCATGGAGTTTATGGGGAAAATTTAAAATTGCCTAATATTAATACAATTTGATATTTACCTTAACTAACCATTATATTTCCTAACAACTAACATTTTCTAACAAAATTTCATGACAGCAAACCTACATACTCATTTATATGGTGTTTATGGGGAAAATACAAAATCTAAATCTCTTTCGGAAATTCGCTGATTACGCAGGTCTGCTGCGACGAGGTTGTTTTAAAGATTACATTAATATAAATTGGCCTAGTTTGGTAATTTGTTTTATCTTTAAACAAATATTTATTATTTCCAGCTTTCTCATCGGAGGTGACGGTTTGTTGTATGAGGGTAGGGGGTTCAACGTAGTGGCTTCCATACCTCACACATACTACAACGTTCGAATGCGCAGCTTATTGGTAGCATTTATGGGAGAGTTCGATGGTAAGATTTGTATTTAAACTTTTCACTCATTCCTGTATAAAAAATCTAATCCTCTAATATGAAAGAATACATTGGAGTAGCCTATATAGAGAAAAGGAAAACAACCGAATAGCCTACATTTTGTGTAAAGAAAGGGGTAAAGAGGGTAAAGAGGGGTCTTCTCTCAAAGGTCATGAGAATATATATTTTTTGAAAGAGGTTCATCATTCCCCAAAAAATCAATCTTATTAAAACCATTGTATGCCTTTTTTTGCTAATTTGTTACATCTGCAGGTGATTCAACCCCTATACCTAAATTTAACAACCCTGCATGGTAATGATAGAGGAACATTTTTTAGGTAGAGGCAGGGAAATGTAGTTACACACACAGGTGGCCGGTAGTGTGGTGGGACTCCCCTAAAAACGGGGTGACCCACTAAAAGATCTCTCTACTTTTTAGGTTTATAACCTGGAATTGTTTATCACACATTCTCAGGCTAGATCTAAATTAGGATTACGCCCGTGGGGCTCGCTCTTTATCCAGCCGCTTGGTCAAGGGATCTGGGCCACTTCGTGGTCCAGATCGGGTTTCTCTTCTAGGAGGACGCTCTGGACGAACTGTGATAAACAATCCCAGTTGCTCTCATCCTCCAAAATCTTTTGGCACACCGTGTCCACCGAAAAAACGACGAGTTTTCTTATATCCTCCAGGGGGAGGGGGGTCTAGAAGAAGGTGCGTTACGTGTCAGGAACGTCCGGGCAGTAGATGCAATCCAGTGTGGTAATGATAGATGAACTACAAAAACAAAATATCAAAATAAATACTTGCTATTCAAACCATACAATTGTATAATAAATTCAAGGAATATTCATACCGATATCATTTTGCTAAACTAAATATTTTAAGTGTCTATGGACAATACATTTACGATTCAGTATGATTCGTAAAAAAAATAGCAAAAATTAAGTGGAAGACACCTCTAAGGCGTATAAAACTAAATATAAACAAGCTAGAAATGAGTGCCACAGATCTGAACTTTCAAGATACGTCCTTATTGCAATGATAGACATTTCTTAAATACATACCAAGTGATATTTTGAAAATAATTGATCCGAAAATCAGCAAAAACCTGAATATACACTTAACAAAAAATAAAATGATAAAAATAAATCAAATAATTAGATCACTTTTTGCAAACAAAGCGAACATTTTGATTTGACAGATAATAAATGAAGTCAATGAAAAATCTGAATATGTTTCAAAGGCAGAACAAATTAATGAAGAGGCCTAAATTTGGGGGCTATAGCAACATTTTTGTTGTTTTATTTAGAAGTTTGATTAATAATGCCAGAATTCTTTCTAATATACATATTATTTTACAGTTTTATTATTTATGAATTCTATTAATTTTGTTTGACCTATCATAAATTGACTTTATTTTGGTTATATTGTACATGCGTCTTAATACTAATACTTTAACTAAAAAATTGTTGTAAAAAAGTATGTGTACACTGCATATTTCAAATTTCTATATACCACGAAAAACAATACATATTATGAAGGTTTGTATAAGTATTTGTTTCTATATTTTTTAGATTCTCTTTTTCACAAACTCTTTACTACCGTGTATTAAGTAATTCAATTGTTCTTGAGTTTCAGCTAGTTAATTCAAACTAAAGGCAAGTTATTAATATATTAATTTTTAAATTAATAAAGTTATATATTATGAACCTTTTTATATATGAAGTTACATATTCGTCCCAAATCGATAAAATTGATTTATTAAAGTCGCAAGATTTTACTTCAATAAAGTATTCGTTTCGGACTAATCAAGTAAGTATTTTAATATACATCGATGTAGTTTTATAATGAATCTTTCAGAATGAGGCACTACAAGTTACATGAGGAGTAAATGAGCAGTATATTACAAAGTACTGAAAATAAGTATTGAAATGACATCCGTAACATTGTCATTGATATTTTTTAGCTCAGATTTTGTGGTGGATCGCGAATATTTATATCCTACACATAAATAACTCAATGTAACTTATAAAATTCAATTAAATAATTAAAAAAAACTGTAATTTGCAACTTTTTAGATGACTTCTCCTCTCTTTTTCAGTAAAACCACCATCACAAAGGATGTTTGATGCTTTCAAACAACTCATGAGGACAGGAATACGCAGAGACTACGTAGCTCCAAAGCTATTGGTGTTTCATCTTTGAAAGTTATAACATTATTTAGTTATAAGTTTTGTTTTTCACTCTATGCCGTATTTGCTCTTTGTGCACGTAAGATACATAATGTAAATATCCTGTACCATAGTATTTTCATATTGTATGTGTTTTAATGTTTAATTGTTATAGTTTATGTCTATAAAAATAATTCATAAGTTTAAGAGAGTGCAATAAAAACTAACTTATATTAAGTTCGTATTTTGATTGCACTCTAAATTATTAATATAGAATAATTAATTCTTTACTAACTTTTATTTAAAAACTTTTTATTTGTAATATTTTATCCATTTTATATAGGTCAATCATGGAGATTAAGCATGTGTATAGGCCTACCATATTGAAATAAAACATTACAGATAATAAAGTACTATAAATTGTTTAATATTGTATTTGGTTACAAACTTGTAAGTCACGAAGCGTAAGAAGAAGGATGCAAAGTCGATAGGAAGAAGAACAAAACACAAGTTAAGCAAGGTAAGCCCAGCAGGTGTTTGACAAACTATACATCACTTCTCCGCCTTTACTCTACAAACCGGCTTTTTGCATTCATTCCTGTAAAAAATACCGACTTTTACTGTTTTCAACAATGTTTTATATATAATTTAGATTTATTAACTTTTAGTCAATTATTTATTTAATACCATACTACGTTAACCTATTAGTTAAATTAAAATGAAATTAATAGCATTAAGGTTTACTTAATAATCGTTGATCTTTTTAACATTATGCATTTAAAATCTATTTTGATACCATTATGCTAAAAATAACTATGCATTTACATTGTTTTTGCCCTGATGCCATCAGCTATTCGTAGGTATTTACAATCTAGTGGATCTACAGCAGTGTGAAAATATGTGAAACAATCACAGCATTGATAGTAGTATGTAAGTAAAAAGATTGTAAAAAGCTAGTTTTTTTATGTACTTTGTTAGATGAATTGGGATATTCCGACAAAAAATGTAATGTATAGGGCCTGCTAACTGCATAAAGTTTATTTTAAAACTTGTCTAGCACTTTGGTCACAAAACAAAGTCTAGTGTAAAAACTGTCGATTTAGACTCTAGTGATTTAATAAAAAATATAAATTAGTGAGATAAAAAATAAATAAAAATGACTTTATTGTCTAGAGTTTTTCTGATTCATCACCTTTTCACACCAGATTTTCAACACATAACTAACCATATAATTGCAACAACTCAAATTTTAAACTCAAAACTACAACAAGTAAGATCTTTTAGGTCATTAGGTTGTACAACTGAGAACCGAAATAAAAGAAGATGCTTCTTAACAGTTCTAAAAGAACTCTTGCAAAGCGAAGTCTCTGATCCTTCCGAGCCCTACAGTCTGAAAACTATTCTCGGAAAGAGAATTTGTTCAAAGAAAGTAAACTCACGTTTAAAACGAATATGTCCCGCAGCACAAAACCTTGTATACAACTTCTATGGGCCTTCCTGGTCCATAATTGGTAGGGGGAGATGTGGTAGAAACTTTTCAAGTAGAAAATAAATCATATGGCTGCTTTTATGTTTTACGAAAGTATTCTCTAGATATACTGTTGCCACATGCAGGGAATTAGTGATTAAAAATTGCGGAATCAGTTACTACGTGATCCTTCATGTTGTATTTTTTGGAAGTAGATTAAAAACCTCTATGAAATTCTCAGTTGTTCAACTTTGATAAGTTTCTCCCCATCTCCTTGCTAGTATCATTAGCACACTGCTATGCCAACGCAATTACTGGTGTCATGTAGGCTCAAGTTTCTATCAGTATCTCACATAGAACCAGGATCTATGCCAAAAGTGAGAGAAGGGAAAGAGATACTCACTTCATAACATCACAAAGAAAAGAGACCTGTAAAGATTCCAGAAGACACAACATAGAGCTAATGATATCCTTGAACAATAACCCGAGAAGAGTAACACCTCAGAGGTTACAGGGGACTCAGTGGACACCTTCTTGGACGAGGTCACTTCTGAAAAAACAAGCGCAAGCTTCCATGAATGTGACGATGAAGTTGTCTCATATCAGTTCTAAATGAAAGTTAAGGCCGTAAAGAGCTCTGTAAACAAATTTTACCTAGTAAAAAATGCTTTTTAATTTGGAACAGTACACTATACTGTGAAATATCCACAAATGATAAATGAATAAATGAATCCAGATAAATGAATCTTTATTTTATGTTAAATTATTCTTTAAACTATAAAGAATCAGATAAAAGTATACAGTCTGAGCTATAACTCAGAGTATTTAAGTTATTATACTACTAAAAGTATTAACAAAAACAACTAAAACCTTAATTACATTTAAATAAGATAAAAAGTTCAATTTATTTTTAATTTTGACCACATCAGTGCAAACATATTTTTATTTACACATTTTCATGTGTACATTAAAAAATAAATTAAATAAATAAATTAACATTTTACATATTTACATGTATACATTAATATTTTGATGAAAAATCCACTTTCATAACATTTTTTAGAATCACAAAAATATAAAACAATAAATATTGAAGACAGTAATACTTTTCATTATAGTTTTGATAGAAGACAGTAAAGAAAAATTCTTATACATTTTCACAGGTGACCATTGTAACCTCAGTGCTGATTGAAAGATCTCTCGCTTTTTTTATTTCATGCAAGGTATACATGTTACAAAGAAACTTAAATATCAAAAGAGATTTAATTTAATACCATCAATGACGGTTAGGGTTTAATGAAACAGTAGGCAACACCTGGTGTTGGTGGGTTGAAGATTCGATTGATGCAAAAACCTGTATTTGAAGGATATGGTAGAAAGTTTACTTAATAAACAATGTTAAAAATCAGTCTTCCAACTTTATTGATACCCATAACGAAGTGATGACCCATTTTATGATCTTCATCATAAATTGAATTGTAGAACTTATTTTCTAACGCTTTATAACTTACTAAGACAATTATCACTCATACCCCCCCCCCCCCCCCGTCCAATTCCAGAATTGCATCGATTGTATTTCATCACTCCACCAACCCCATTTTCTTCTGATGCTTTAAACAAATTTACCATCATAAATGTTATTGAAGTATCTCTCTTTTGCTATTTCGTAACTCGTATAGTTTCCCTTAAATGAAGAACATTCTAAGGTTAGTGACTATTTAATTACCTTGTAAGTATATGAAGATTTATACATCGGTTACTTTATTATTATTCAATTGAAACCTTTTATTTCATAATTTTTTAAGAAAAGAATAAAATTTTCGTGATAAAACTAACTTAAATTAAATTATTTTTTCTAGAAAGTTAGTTAACCAAATATTTGCATTTTATTATTATGTAAAATGTATTATTAATATTATTTTTACGTTTCAATCAGAGTAAAAATTGTATGCATTAATAAACCAACATACGTGTCTTATGGTTACTTAACCAGTTACAACATTTGAACGTTTAGGTAAAAATGTTTGTAATGGTTTTTTTAGCTATGAAACTTTTTAAACTTTTATTTTATATATAAATTAATTTATATTTAATATGTCTGTTGTTTCAAAAAAATTTATGTAAACCAAAACAATACATTCCACACTTATAAAAATACACACAAAATCAATATTGTTATAAACAGAGTAACAAACTAATGATGATAGAAAGTAAAATTTTAATATGTAAATAGTAATAATACCTATTTACTTAAATTACCCCTAACTTACACCAGATACTTAATTATTACTGTGTATATAAATAAATATTGAATAAAAGTCATAAACATAGATGTTAATATAATCGTAAAGAATATGAACATTTTGTTAAATTTGAAAAAATATTCTTAACTTATTTGGCAAATGAACGTGAAGACTTTTCAGTAAAAAGGATTCGTGAGTGAAATTTCCTGTAAAAGTGTTCAGAAGTATTTTACAGTAGAGGGCTTTGTTGTTTCAGCATTTGTTTGATAATTCATAAAACGATATACCTTTTAGGCTATGTTTTAAGTAATCTTCCTCTGTATAATTCTTTCTGTTCCTACGTTCTTATTAAAGTTTAAAAAAATATACTGATATTTCTAATTCACTTAATGCCAATCGCAATGCAATTATGTAAAATATTGTAAGAACTATATAAATGCAAGTAAGGGGTATTACTGATTGATTTTCCTAATACTAACTTGAACTCCTTAGTCAATCATATTAACAAGTTTAATCTATACGTGTACATGTAGTGTTTCAATTGTTCAATAATGTACAACAATTGTTATAACGTACTCGAGCCTACAAAAGGGGTTTTACTACGATTTTTTAGCAAATTGTTGTATTATAATAAAACACATTTATCACTTTTTTATTGCAATTCAAACATTTTATTATCATTATTATGAATTAAAACGTAATCTTAACACTATTCTTATTGGTTTTATTCCTTTAATATTTTTTAATATACATAGAAACAACAACGCATGCATTTCAAATGTACTTACAAATAATTTTGAATCAAACAAACTTATAGATCAAATTTTAAAATAAAATGTTAAATTTGGAGAAAATACAATTATAGACAGTTGAACTCATTGTTAATTTACCACACTTTCCTTATTTCCCTGAATAAAATTAATTAAAAGTACTTTTCCAAAATATTTTATTGATAAAGCAGGACCAATTATTAAGTTCCAGACTAATGAGTTACCCAAGATCGATAGTTTGGGGACCAATTACTTCATTGGAAGTTTGTTTGTCTAAGCGAACTTACTGGAAGTTAGGTAAGTAACAGTGAACAAACGGACATTGTGAGACCATGTAACTGGGTTAAAATAAGTAAGTTATAGTTAACGAAAACGAAGTTTACAGTTACGTTCGAATACGAAATTATTTATCGATTGCCATGTACATTAGGAAATATTTCAATTGTAATACACAGTGCATTTCACAATAAATGCAAGATTAATGTAATAATTTGTTCGAATTTTCATAGAACTGTGTCTCTAAAATAATTTAATTATGGTATTAACTAAGAAAGTATGATGTATACCGTATGTATATGGGTTGTCCAATGCTTATAAGTCACAAATGAGGCAACTCAATCTAGGATTCCCTATGGTGGTATGAACTAATAAGTAAAGGTCAAAGTAAAAATAGGTCCACTTTTAATTTTAATTTATATTGATGATTTACCAGTTGTTACCAAAAACTGTGAAGTAATCTTATATGCTGATGACACCTCTTTATTATGTTCAGACACTGATATTAAAAACTTACAAGCCGAATGGTTTTCAATAAATGGATTAAAATTGAATCAAAATAAGACACAATTCTTGCAGTTTATGAATCGTAATACTAAGCAAATCACTTTAACGAATTTTAGTTCAATAAAAACAGTGAAAGATACAACATTTTTAGGCTTAAAATTGGACAACAACATGAAATGGAAATCTCACATATCATTACTTCTAAAAGAGTTACATAAAGCATTTTAATTCATTTATTATCCATTTATTCATTTATTAGCTATTCATTTTTTAACCAATATAACTGATTTAAATACCCAAAAAATCATATATTTTGCTTACTTTCATTCAAGATTAACCTATGGAATTGAACTATGGGGAAATTCATTTGAGAGTAAGCTTTAAGTAATATTTAAATTACAAAAACAAATTATTAGAGTAATGTACGAAAAACATCCAAGATCCCACTGTAAACCATTATTCCAAAATCTAAATATACTGCCATTGCCTTCTTTATTCATTTTCAAAAGTCTCATGAATATTTTCAATAATAAAATCAATTTAAAAATATAAATAATAATAATGAATTTAATACTAGACATAAATATATTAATTTCCATTTCCCGGCTCATAATACAAGTCTCTTCGAACATTCTCCATTTTACATGAGTATAAAACTTTTTAATTCTTTGCCAAACGAAATTAAAAATATTATTGATGAAAAGAAGATAAAAAAGAAATCGAAAATTTTCTTCAAAGGGAATGTTTTTATTCATTAAATTAATTCTTAAATTATAAAAATAACAAAGAAAATTAAGAAAGTGTATCATTCATATTTTTTGTATTAAAAAAATTGAATGTTACAATTTAAAAAGATTTTCATTGTTTCGTTGTTTTAAGGCCATGATTTCAAAAAATTAGTATGAGAATTAAAATTTGAAAAAGAAAATCATTGTATTTATAAACATTGCTCTATGACGAAAGGTTGTGTAAGCAATAAAGAATTTGTATTTGTATTTGTATTTAATCCAAATAAAAAAATAATAATAAAACAGAAAAAATAGTTAACGACTTATTCTTATCTATATATACATATATATATATATATATATACATATATATATATATATATATATATATATATATATATATATATATATATATAATTCTGTAAGCCGAATTTCTTGAGCAAAATTGTGAGCGTTATACAAATCGCAGAAAGATGGGAGGGGTCTCAAATTAAAGGTCTCGGTCCCATACACGAGGGAAAACTATCGGCGTGCCCATAATGTTAACAGAAAATGAGAAATCACGTAAAACGTCCTCCATAAGAATAGCATGGGGATCCGAAAAACGTCTGTTTTATGTAAATTACAACATGTGTTATGGTTTAATTTTAAAACGAGACACAGATGATAACATTGAGTGAAGATGATAAAATAATTCACCCCAAAAGAGAAGCAATTTATATATAGCCTATAATTCTGTGAGCGAATCTTTTTGAGTACAATTGAGGGCATTTTGCAACTTGCAGGAAGATGGTAGGGGTCTCAAATTAAAGGTTTCGGTCCCATGCATGAGGGAAAATTATCAGCGTATCCATAAAGTTACAAGGAAATAAGAAATACAGGTAGCGTAAAACGTCCTCCATAAGAATTGCTCGGGAATTCGAAAACCGACTACTTTGTGTACATTAGAAAGTATGTTATGATTTTATTTTAAAACGAGGGACAAAAGATGATAATATTTCTATTGAGTGAAGAACTATTATTAACTAAATGACATAATATATCTAGAGTGGTAATACTATAATAAGACGTTTTGAGGCTTTGTGCAACTAAAATTTCTACTAGGAGCGTTACCAACCTTACAAACTATTAAAAATGGACTGCAGTTTTTTACTACTATGTTATAATAATTTAAATTGTAAAAAACTGAGCCTGTACACAAGTTATGAAATAAATTTTGAGCGTGATGGGGAAGCAATGGGAGTAGTGGCAAAGTAGGGCTGCTGGCTCAGGTCAATGACCCCTGAGGAATGCTGACGTCACCAAGGTCACTGACGTCACGAATGACGTCATCGGTGATGTCATCGATGACGTCATATCTATGACGTCATAGGTATGACGTAATAGAAATGACGTCATGACGACGTCATCACCGCTGACGTCACCATAATGACGTCATTGACGTAATTAAGGTCAAGGTCACGCGGAAAGACAAAAAAATTTTTCTTTGCACTCTTGTGGTTCCTAGTATTCGGCTGTGGAGTGAAAATCCACGAGAAACCACAAAAGTGCAAAGAAAAATTTATTTTCCCAGCGACCAGACCGAAAAACCTACCAAATGTGACGTAAGGCATTCCTCAGAGGCCATTGACCTGAACCCTAGCAACCCCACTCTTAAAACTAAAAAAAATAAATAATTTTTATTTCCACTTACCCACTGGAGAAACCAGAAGCCCAACTGGGAACAAAATTGCGAACAGCCGACGGTGGTGGTGTCATCACCGCGCGGGAGCCGGACGCCGACTGACCGGACAGCACCGCGCCGTCCGGGTACCAGGCCGCGTGGTGGGGGTAAAGTGGTCAGATGCGAAAAAATAAAAAAAATTATTTTTTTCCAACAACTCATCCAAGTTTGTTCTTTTGCTGGACCTCCGTTACTTGGAGTGGAAATATTTGTTAAGAGAATAAAAGTTTTTTATTAATTTCTAAGTGACCTTGACACTTAGTCTGGAATTGGAGTCACCAGCGTTATTTTACTGGCAAAAGTTAGCTCGTCTAAAAGTTTTTGAAACATTTTATCATCCATAGTGATCTTGGTGTCCCTTGAGTAAAATTTTGGATTATTCCTAAGGCAGCGTTTCATTTTTGTCAAAGTGGAAGTCTTGGACACCCTAACAGAATTATTTTGCTTTGCCAGCAAAAATTTTACTCTTAATAATTTTTCTCGCAAAGTTTCAGCCATAGCTGTGTCTCACAGTAAGGTTAGTATAAAACTGAAAAACTCAGTCAATTGTAGCACCTAAGCTGGAAGTAGTGGGGGAACAGGGCTGTAGTGGTGGGGGTAATGCGGTCTGGTGTTGCTATGTTTAGAAACAGTTTGTTGCGAACTGTCCAAGTATTAACACGTACTGTGTAGAAAAAATAACAGCGAGACTAGTATAAAATTTAAGTCCGAGAAAATACTTATTGTTAGGTTAATAAAGAGGTAGAGCTAAATGAAAAAAATTATTGTACAAGATGTGCATGGTTCAATTTTGCAGCTAAGTTCAAAATCCACCAGTGTGGAACAAAATTTAATCATGAGGTTAAATATTTAAACACATCTGCGAAAATATTAGGAGGCTTGTAGAGCTAAATAAAAATTAATTTTGTAGCAAACAGGCAGCGATATATTTTTGCCAAGTCATATAATAAGAGGGAATGATGTAAAAATTGAAATTTTACTCACAGAAAGTCTGGTAGCGTTAAGGCGCAGCGTATACCATGCGTCGTGGGAGAAGGCTGCCGAGTAACTGACTTGTTTTTAGAGGCAAGATGGCAGACATGGGTTGGTTATATAAGTGTTATGTAATCCGCAAGCGATACCGGAGACAAAATTAAATTTGTTCCCAACCAACACTGACTGTAGGCTGAGCTGAGAGAGACAAAATAAAATGAAATGAAATATTATTCTATACTGCAACTGTCTTGGACCGAAAAATATTCTAAGTCCCAAGACCCCCCCCCCCCCCCCCTCGGCTCCGGACGAAAAGTGCCCCCCCCCCCCCCCCCCCGGGGGAGGAGGAGGTGGCATAGCCCGAGGCGTTGCCATACCTTGATACGTGTTGCATAATGAGATCCGGTTAGTAATGTATTCAGGTGTGGCTCTTGGAGATTGTCCAATGCCGCAAACAAGTACGTGTCGAGGTCTGCCTGTTTACGTAACCAGGTCCGGTTCCCCCACTCCTGACCGGCTCAGCTTCGGTTCTCTGAGGCTTAGCTTCCTCGCAGTTGCTTTCAAACACTTCAGCTGAGTGGTTGAAGCTCTGCCCTACAGGATTCGCAATGTAATGTTGGCGCCGCATTATATTGGGAATTCTTTTCTAGTCTAAGGCATGGCATGTGTAGTGTTAGGAAATAATTTTATTTTGTGCTTGCTGCTTGGTGCTCGGTGTTGGTTGTGATTTAGTGAAAGTGTTGTGCAGTGAAAAATATTTGTGTGTGCTAATATTTCCACAGGTTGGTGTTAGTCTAAGTCTTGTGTTTAGAAAAATAATTCTTTGTATTAATCTTCCACAGGTTGTCCCTAAAATTAGTTTTTATAAATTTTTGGCTTCCTTAGCCTATGTAAATAGTTATACTGTTAGGTTTGAGGCTTTGAAGCCTCCGTAAAATTAAATTTTTTTTCGAGGCTTAGCATGCCTCAAGAATTATTTTTTACCAACAATAGTATGACACTTAACGAGCCTGGGGGTTGGCCCCTGGGGATCCACCGTTAGGCCTTGTGCCAGCGGCGCTGCTGGACCTCATCACTCGTCACTGGCAACATACGGGTGGTTGGCATCCTTCAGCACGAAGTGTCGGCCCTGACACTGACCGGTACATTAGGCTTTATGTCAGTGCATTGCATTAGGCTTTATGTCAGTGTACTGGTTAAGATGGGGCCCAGGTCATGATTAGCATGACCTTATGATTCCCATTGGGAACCAAAATTATTTAGCATGTTTCCCTTGTGGAAACTCAAAATTAAGTAAAAATTTCTTATTTTTTGTAACATGAATCCCCCTATGTTTAAGTTTTGTGTTGTAAAATATTTCTTTGTACTAATCTTCCACAGGTTGTCCCTAAGAAAAAATATTTTCTAAATTCGTATATTGGAGGATTAGCCTCTGTAAATTGGCAGTTAAAGTGTTAGGTTTGAGGCTTAGAAGCCTCCGTAAAATAATTTCTTTTGGAGGCTTAGCATGCCTCAATAATTATTTTTTAACAACAGTAGTATGGTGCTTAACGAGCCTGGGGGTAGGCCCCTGGGGATCCACCCTTAGGTTTTCGGACCAAGGGCGCTGCTGGGCCTCATCACTCGTCACTGGAAACATACGGGTGGTTGGCATCCTTCAGCACGAAGCACCGGGTCCTGACACTGTCCGGTACGTTAGGCTTTATGTCAGTTTATCGGTTAAGATGGGGCCCAGGTCATGATTAGCATGACCTGCATGACCTTATGATTCCCGTTAGGGGAACCAAAATTATTGTAGCATGTTTCCCTTATGGAAACTCAAAATTAAGTAAAATTATTTTTTTATTTTTCACCTCCCCCTAAGTTGTGAGATTCCCCCGAGGCCTTTGACCGCCGGCGGTCTTAGGCCTCGGGGGAATTTCTTTTTAATTCTTGGATGACCTTGACCTATATTTGTGTGTGAATAAAAAAATAAAATAATTTTTGTTCCACATGTAGTCACAGTCAGCCAACACTTGGCGGATTTTTGCCAAAGTCCTGAGAGCTCGCAGGACTTAGAGCGATATGCGTTAAAGTGTTGGTTGTCTGGGCAGTGGTAAAATATTTTATTTGATATTCACACATAAGTAAGGGTAGCAGCCATCCAAGAGTTAAAGTCCTAGGGGTAGGTGACCCCCCCCCCCCCCCCCCCCCCCCCCCGACTCCAGACGGGAAGTGAGCCCCCCCCCCCCCCCCCCCCCCCCCCCGAAATTTTTTTTTTTTTTTGGATTTTGACCTTGACCAAAAATTTTTTGCTCCGGACGAAAACTGCGCCCCCCCCCCCCCCCCCCCCCCCCCCCCCCCGAAATTTTTTTTTTTTGGATTTTGACCTTGACCAAAAATTTTTTGCTCCGGACGAAAACTGCCCCCCCCCCCCCCCCCCCCCCCCCCCCCCGAAATTTTTTTTTTTTGGATTTTGACCTTGACCAAAAATTTTTTGCTCCGGACGAAAACTGCCCCCCCCCCCCCCCCCCCCCCCCCCCCCCCCCCTCCGAGGGGGAGGTGGAGGCCTCAGGTACTTTTCCATTGGCACGTTTGGCCACTTGGTTACATAAGTAGATCCGGGTATTACGTAACAGACTTGTTTGCCCCCACCACATAGTGTGCTGGAATATTCCAATGGGTCGCGAGCTGCTTCATTCTGCTTTCAGACTTGCAGCCTGCTAGCCGACTCTACACCGCTCTCGTGACCATGGGTGTTCGCATCAAGAATTATCCAACTGCCTCGCCTGCTGTGACCTCCGCTCCAATGCCGACCACTTCGCCTGCTGTGACCTCCGCTCCAATGCCTACCGCCTCGTCCCTTTCAATGCCGATTCTTGATGTTTCGCAGATTCCACTGCCGCCAACCACGACTGCTTCGCCTCAAAAAATTATTGTGGACCTGAGACCCGGCGCTTCCTCTACCATCACTGCCAGCACTATGCTTCGCACAATTTTGACCACGGTGACAGCTATGTGTACTGTGACAACACCAACAGTCACAACCGTGGCAAGTGGAAGTAGTGTGGATCCCGGCCTGGTAACCATCAATTTGGACTCGGACGAGGAAATCTTCGAGAAGCCGAAGGAACGGAGGTCACCTTCCAAGCCATCTACTCCTATCAAAAATTATTTTTCCACCTTTGATCCTATCTCCCCCGTCCATAGCCCTTCCAAACCCGAACTAAATTTAACTTCTTTCCCTTCCACTTCCAATGACCTTCAAGTGGAGCAACCCACAAACAATAAAGTAAGTAAAATTAATTCTGGTCTGAAAAAAACAGTAAAGAAGGCAGCGGCACCGAAACGCCAATGTAATTATGTTTGGATAACTGGAGCGAAAGTAAATCAAAAATGCACCAGGTGGGCTGTGAGCGGCGAGGAGTTGTGCCGCTATCACTTCGACCGCAAAACAGCATCCAATCGGAGCACTCTTGATTCATGTTCGCTTAACATTGCCCCTAAGAAAACCACACAGATTCCCAAGGTACGTTATCAAAGACTCTATGCTGGTGAAAAATATTTCTTTCGAGCACACGTTTGTGTGAAACCTCACCTGTTTTTGATGAGGCATAAAGACCAGAACGTTCATGTAAGGGTTGCTAAAAAATTCATTGTTCCTAGATTTATGACCAACAGAGGGTACTTGATACGTGTTAAAGTTTTAAACAAGCTGAGGACTGTGTGGCGTTTGCAGGAGTAATGCAATCAGTAAGACTGTTTGTTTAATTTTCTAAATTTTGTTTTCCAAACATTTCCTTTTTCCAAATTAAAGTTTATTAAATTTTGTTTTTCCAAATTATTTCTTCACCCTCTTGAAATAAGGGAGGGGGGTATTATATAAATGAGCTATTAAAAAAAAAAAAAAAATAGTTCATTTATATAATATCTTAACCTGGGGATAATGTTTTTTTTTCTTAAAAAAAAAACATTATTCAGACACGTCCCAAACCAGTGTCCTGGATGGTGAAGAAAAATTTATAGCAAAAAACCTTTTTGTATTAAACTGATGTTTAGCTTCAAGGTAAACCAGTCAATGATCATGTGACAACAGGGTTCCCCCACCATTACTGAACTCTTATACCCACTCACTAAGCTCATTCTGCCTTGAACGTTTCAATTTGTCAGACGTAATGTGCAGTATCAATCCGTTTGTTGGAGACCTGGAATTGCAGCGTTTACCATCGGGGCATGTATATGCTCCGATGCTGGTGGAATATAAAAATTATTGTTCACCTGAACAACAGGTGTCCCCAGAACCTGGACCTTCTAATGATGGTGAAGAAAACAGTATTTTGAGGAGTGAGTCGGTCAGAAATGTGTCCCCAGAACCTGGACCTTCCAATGATGGTGAAGAAACTAGTATTTTGAGGAGTGAGTTGGTCAAGGGTGAATTGGACAGAAATTTAAAAAGTAAATATATGAAACGGTTGGCGGATCAAAAGCGTAACTACAAGGAGCGAGCGGCAATGTTCCGTTTGCAGTTGTTAGTGCCTAAAATCAGCAAACGTTCCAGCAAGCTCGACACCCTGACAGCCGCTTCTGATTACATCTGCTTGTTGGAATCAAAAATTAAATTTCTTGAAAGACAACTGCAAAATAAAAATAATAATTCTGAATATCTAGTGATTCGAAGTCCTGAGCAGGTTGATGATGGTAATGAACAAATTTTAGGAATGTAAGTAATAAAATCTTTTATTTTGTGTGAATTGGACTTGAACACGGATTAGCTGTTTGGTATGTGGAAAAAACAGAACGGGGGATAGAGCACTCTGTGATACTGGAATAACATATCACTTAGTGCTCTATCCCCCGCTCACAGGGTAATTTTATTTGACCTTGACCCACTAAAAAAGTGGTGGGGGTAATTTTAACCAAGCATTGGGTTTTGAGGAGGTTGCTCAGTCTCAGTTTAGCGTAGCCAGGAGACACACACTTCGAGATGACTCCTTCCAGTCTTCAACAATTGTGTTTGGAAAAAATTTCCGATGAAACTGAATTGTTCCGTTATGTGGTGCATCAGTCTGGTGCACCACCAAAAATTAAAATTTTAATTAAGGAGTTTGATTTTGAAAGAAATGGTTACACCAATTATTTTGCGTATGTTTTTAGAAATGAAAATCTTAAGTTTTGCAAAGACTGTGGTTTTTTTGCGTGTGAGGACATGACAGAATTTGTAGAAAGCGGTGGCTACATGGTGATGACTGGAATTTCTAACCTAAAAAGAAATGAAATACCGCAAGAAAGGTGTGATATTTGTGCAGCTTATTTACACGACTGGCATACGTATAGCAGAAACCAGGTTGAGCCAAAAAGAAGTTTATTATTTCGTTGGCCAGGGGTAGCGCCTAGGTTTTAGGTGTAAAAACAAAATTTTACTTATGGTATTTAATGTATTACCTTGAAAAGTGGTGGGGGTAAGTTAATATATACGTAGTGGAAAGCATCTGTTGGATTTATTCTTTGCAGAGCACTTCAGCCAGCATCATCATGGTAAGCCATTGTGTGGAGTTTGTTCTGTTGGAGGAGGACCTGGTGGAGATAGTGGAGCTGATTGAAGATACAACCAGGAAAGGAACAATAGAAAATGTAAGATGTGAACCTCAGGACGAGAGGTCACAACAAATTGTACAAAAATTTATTTCCAATCAGTTAACTGACAAAACTACAAACTTTGAGTTCGTAAAGTATTTATTTGATAACAAAGTAAATGCAAAAATGGCAATATTTTTTAAGAAATGAAAAACTTATTAGTTATTGTTATACGAGCTGGACTTGGACTTGGACTATGATATTTTGGTTAACGGATAACTTGGTGGTGGGGATAGTTTTTGTGTATATAATAGGGTTGTGAACAGCAAAGGTGAATATTCAATCACGATGCCTCCGAGGGACAACACCGTAGCAGCACACAAGAATATTTTACTTATTTTGCCAGAAATTCCAATAGAAGTAGTTAACCAGGAGGAAGAGGAAGAAGAAGAAGATGTAATGGAAGAAGAATTATCCGAAGATGAAGAGATGGAAGCAGGTGAAAATAATTTTGCAAACACTGATGGTGACAGCTTTGACATTGATTTGTATGCTGATGAAACATTGGAATCATCCGAAGAAGAGGACAATAAGGAAAACATCACTCCTCAAATAAGAGCAGTATTGGATAAAATGTCATTGTGCAAAAGACTTGTTATGTGTAGCAGAAAATTATTTTTTGATTGTAGTGACGAGGAGGACAGTAGTGATGAATATTCACCTTTGTAAAAAAAATATTATTTAGCATTTAAAAACCCAAAAAAAATATAAAATGTTAAAAAGAAAAAAAAATAGAGCGGGGGATAGAGCAGCAGATGCTCTATCCTCCGCTCAAAATAATAATGTCCGATGACCTTGACCTACTTTTGTGAATTAATTGTGGTGGGGGAGAGCATTAGTGGTGGGGGAAACGTCATATATACGGGTAGTCAAGCCTCAGTCTCATTTGGTAAGAAAGAGGGAACGCTGGATCGGAGGTGATGGTAAGATTGACTTTATAGCAAATACTTTAACACTGCAATATGTTAACAGGTTGTCAATGGTTAGGAAATATTTTTATTTTTAGACTCGCTAGTTTGTTTAATCTTAAAACTTTAAATATATTTTCTTTTGGTCAAATGCTTTTGCCATACTTCCTACACGCTAACACTCATATAAAGTACAGGATTAAGCTGATCTCTCGGGGAAATACTATGTAGCCACCTCACATTGGTTGTCCGACTCGCATAGTATTGGTGATTTATACAACATAAAATTTTTTTCAATATGTTATATATCACCAATTCTTATTCGAGTCAGATAACCAATGTTAGGTGTCACATAAGTATTTCCCCGCGAGATCAGTCTTAATTCTGTACATTTTTTGAGTTTTGGCGTGTGGTAAGTGTGCCAAAAGCATTTGCTCAAAGAAATATATTTAAAAGTTTTAATTTTGAACAAGTTGGTATGTAAAAAATAAAAATATTTAACTTTTGCACCTGTTAATACATTATTGAAAGTATTTGTTAGAAAGTTGATCTTACTACCATCTCTTATCCAGTGTTCCCTCTTTTTTACCATAACAAAGGTGGCCTTGACCTATATATTAGTCCTGAATAAAAATTTTATAAAGAATTTATAACATTTTGTTCTGCGCATGCGCAGAAGGGTTTTTTCTAAGGTCACCCCCCACCACCCGTTATAAAAGGAGGTCGGATAACCCAGCCTCTCATTATTGGATGAACCTTTGTGGAGTAAACATCTAAACGCTCTTGTGGTAAAAATGCTTCTTTGCCACATTTGTGGGGAATTTTTCCCTGATGAACATATTTTGCAAATCCATCTGGAATTGCATAAAGAAGAGGACAATGTGCAAGTAAGTGAAGACTATTTGGACTCTATTGAAAAATTTTTATCAGAACATCACAGAAGACTGGACGATTGGGAAAGCGAGCTGCAGTTGCTGCAAAGGAGGAGGCCAACCGTCATTCAGTTTGGAGGCGCCGGAACATCAGGACTTGGAAGGAGACCTACAGCGGACATGGACACGGACACGGACTCGTCGGACTCGGACTCGGACATAAACATGGATTTGGATTCAGAATCTGAAGGTAATGGCATAACACAACTACGCACTATAGCATTGGAAGGACCTGTTGTCACACACTTTACAATAAATAATGTTCAATTGGAATTACAAAATTTTATTGACAGTGCAAAACTTTTAGTGAGTAAAACACTAAAGGAAGAGCTTAGAAGATTAAATTTTTTAAAATTTGGACTGGTATTAGACGCTATGTTCACAAACACTAATGGAGAAACATCACCAAGAGGATTTGTAACTAAAAACCGTACTTTAACTTTTGCATCCAATATTGATGATATAATTGTGGAGTGTTTGGAAGAGTTATTGACGAAGCTTCAAGAGCATGAAGGGAGGGGATCTGGCTGGACGCTAACATCAGTGGAAGGTATGGATTTAAGAATTCAAAAGCATGGGTATGGTATGAGGGGGAGTAGTTTCATCCCCCTACCAAAAAAGATCCAAGAAACCAAAGCGTGTATAAATGTAAAAAATTTTGACACGGAATGTTTTAAATATTCAATGCTAGCCAAATATGTTGTAAATAATACTTGTAGACCCGGTGTTGAATATCAAAATGTACAAAATAGATATAATTTTTGTGGTATGGTTTATCCTGTAAATATTAAAGATGTATGTAAATTTGAGAAGCAAAACCCCGGAGTCAGTGTAAATATTTTTGGGCTAGATGACGGCAATAATGTGTACCCACTACGGGTTGTAAAGAGAGAACTTCAAAACCATACGGATTTATTGTTGATTACAAAAGGTGAAATATCCCACTATGTATATATTAAAAACTTTGATGCCTTAGTCAACAAACAGCTGTCTCGTATGAAGTGTAAAAAAACTTTTTGCAAAAGATGCTTCTGTTTTGTAAATAAGGATATAAGGAGAGGTGGTGCCCAGTGGTTGTTGGAACATCAAAGGCTATGCAATGAAAATTACGAGTGTAAAATTAGTTTACCACCACCAACCCGATCTGTTGTACAGTTTAATCATATTAACCACCAGTATAGGATACCAATTGTTGTTTATGCAGACTTTGAGTCTACACTTGTACCGCTGGAAAACCCTGACGGTGAAATTACTAGAAGAACCAAGTACCAGATGCATAAACCAAATAGTTTTTGTTTGTTGGTTAAGTCTACCCTATCTGACCAACACTTGCAAAATTTCGGACTAACCACAACACCGGTATTGTACAGAGGTGAAAATCCTGCTAAATATTTTGTAGATACGTTGTATGATATAGCTAGTAAGGTGGATCAACTGTATGATAAAAATAATATTGTTCCTATGTTACCCCTTGAAGAAGAGGAGGAAATTCAATTTTTGAATGCTACATCTTGTTATATATGTAATAAAGAATTTACAGTGGACAATTATAAAGTTCACGATCATGACCATCTGACCGGATATTACAGAGGACCAGCTTGCAATGCATGTAATTTAAATTTAAAACTTCCAAATTTCATTCCAGTTGTGTTGCACAACCTTAGCGGGTATGATTCCCATTTTATAATACCGGAATTGGGAAGAGACACAGGCAAGATTGATGTGATAGCTCAAACTTTAGAACATTATATTAGTTTTTCTAAGAAAATTGGCAAAATAAAATTAAGATTTGTTGACTCATATAGGTTTATGCCATCAAGCCTTGCCAAACTAACTGACAATTTAAGACGACAGGATTTAAAGGAAACAAAGAAAATCGTACCTGCAGACAAATTGGATTTAGCATTAAGAAAAGGAGTGTTTCCTTATGACTATATTACAGGAATTGAAAAATTTGAAGAAACCAGACTACCACCCATTGAAGCTTTCAAAAGTAAACTGACAGACACGGAAATTTCAATTGAAGATTATAATCATGCGTGTAACGTCTGGAATGAATTAGGTATGCAAAATCTTGGTGAATATTCAGATTTTTATGTAAAATTGGATGTAACACTATTGTGTGATGTTATGGAACAATTTAGGAACACTTGCTTTGACGCCTATGGACTGGACCCCCTTCATTCGTTTACATCCCCCGGCTTAGCATGGCAGGCCATGCTAAAATCTACCGAGTGCAAGTTGGAACTGCTAAACGACATCGATATGGTTTTGATGATTGAATCAGGTGTACGCGGTGGATTAACACAGGCCGTTACAAGACATGTGAAAGCTAACAATAAATTTCTACCAAATTATGATGAGACTAAAGATTCAATTTTTCTTGGATATTTTGATGCCAATAATTTATACGGTTGGGCGATGTCCAAACCCCTTCCGTATGGCGACTTCCAGTGGGTAGACCCGGACAGCATCGGGGACATTATGCAGATCCCACAAGATGGACCGACCGGCTACATTTTCGACTGCGACTTCGAGTATCCAGAACACCTACACGATCATCATTACGACTTGCCACTGTTGGCTAAAACTGAAGTATCACCGACAGGAAGATGGCCCAAATTAATGATGACATTAAACAACAAAAACCGTTATGTGGCGCACTATTGGGTTGTACAACAAGCGTTGGAGTTAGGACTGAAAATAACAAAAATTCACCGAGTATTACAATTTTCTCAATCTTGTTACTTGAAACCCTACATAGACTCCAACACCGTGAGGAGAGCAGCAGCCACATCAGCTTTTGAAAAAGATTTTTATAAACTGATGAACAACTCAATCTTTGGAAAAACTTTAGAAAATAAGAGGAAACACAAAATTGTAAAATTAGTAAGTGATCCAAGAGCATTAGAAAAACTTGTACAAAAACCAAATTTCGGAACCACTATGATAATTAATGAAAATTTAGTAGCGGTAAGCATGAACAAAACCAAGATTGTTATGGATAGACCGTTGTACATAGGGATGTCAATATTGGATATAAGTAAAACGCATATGTATGATTTTCATTACAACAAAATGGTACAATATTATGGACGAGAAAATATCGGAGTAGCCTACATGGATACGGACGCACTAATTTATTGGATCAAGACGCAAGATATGTATGAAGATCTTCGAACGTTCATACACAAAAATGATTTTGATTTTTCCGACTACCCAAGAAACCATCCAAACTTCAATGAAGAAAACAAAAAGGTGCTTGGAAAATTTAAAGACGAATGCAATGGAGCTAGCATGGAAGAAATTATTGCACTAATGTCAAAATTGTATTCTTTCAAAGTGTATAAGGGAGAACAAGAAGAAACATCGACCACCAAGAAAGCAAAAGGTGTGAAGACAGGTTATTTAAAGAAAAATATAAACTTTGAACATTACAAAAACTGTTTATTTAACGACACCACCTTAACAGCAAAATTCAACGCCATAAGAAGTGAAAAACACAAACTATACAGTGTTACAGAAGTAAAAAAAGCACTATCGGCAAATGATGACAAAAGGCATATCATGGATGATAAAATTAACACTCTTCCTTTTGGCCACTACTCTCTTAATCCTATCAACGACTAACCTATTCTTCGTCCCTCTTCGACCCTCTACGACCTAAATTCCTTTTCCTTCCGTAAAAAAATGGGGAACACGGCAAGCCCAACGCCGTGTTCCCCATTTTTTTACATTAATTTGAATGACCTTGACCCAGTTAAATAAGGGTATAATAGAATAAAAAAAATATTTTTACTTCATCTACCGAAGAGGAAGGATAAAATTATGGATTTAAAACAAAAAATTGTTAATGAGCTTCATAAACCGGCTAGAAGAAAATTTCCCCGAAGAAATACTGTTATAAAAGGAATGAATGATCTATATCAAGCTGATTTAATCGAAATGATTCCTTATAGCAAACAAAATAAAGGATTTAAATATATATTGACTATTATCAATTGTTTTACAAAGATGGCAGATGCTTTACCGCTAAAAGATAAAACCGGCAAGAGTGTAACAAAAGCCATGGAAACTGCGATACAGAGAGACAAAAATACCATAAAACATTTACAAACCGATGATGGTAAAGAATATTTTAATAAAGAATTTTCAAATTTAATGAAAAAATACGGCATAAACCACTATTCGACTAATTCAGAGGTAAAAGCATCAATCATAGAAAGATTTAATCGAACTTTAAAAGGTGCGATGTACAAGATGTTTTCAAACAGAGGATCGCACGTATGGATTGATATGTTACCAAAACTAATAAAAGATTACAATAACAAGTTCCATAGAACAATTGGTATGAAACCGAACCAAGTGACTAGTAAAAATGAAAAACTCGTATTAAAACGTATAAAAATTAATACTAAACCAAAAGTTGAAAAACTAAAGCCTAAAACGTTTAACGTTGGTGATAAAGTGCGAATAAGCAAATACAAAGGTGTATTCAGTAAAAGATATCTACCAAATTGGACAAATGAGGTTTTTACCGTATTTAAGGTACAACCTACAGTGCCGGAAACTTACATTTTAAAAGATAATAAAGGACAATTGCTCGAAGGAGGGTTTTATGGACATGAAATGTTAAAATCCACAGTAGGTGATGTATATCTCGTTGAAAAGGTGTTACAACGGAAAAAAGATAAAGTTAAAGTGCGATGGTTAGGATTTAATAAGAGTGAAGATTCTTGGATACCTAAAAAGGATCTTATATAATGATGGAGCATCATTTTAGGTTGAACCTTTACAAAGGATGGAGATAATACCGCAAAAGGATAGTTTTCCTATTAATAATATTGATGAACTCACGGTGGACAATTCAGAATTAAACACTGGCAAACATGGTGTTTTATTACCAAACACGGTGCGTTGTCTTGTAACCGGTCCATCAAATTGTGGTAAAACAAATGTAGTATTCAATTTGATTACAAACCCAAAAGGATTGCGTTTCAATAACTTGTATGTCTTTTCCAAATCATTACAACAACCCAAATACCAATTATTAGAAAAAATATTTAATAATGTGCCAGAAGTGAAATATTACAAGTTTGATGCAAGTGAAAGTGTAATGCAACCGCATGAAGCTAAACCATTTTCAGTTTTTATATTTGATGATGTATCCTGTGAAAACCAAAACACTATCAGGAGTTATTTCGCTATGGGGCGACATAACAATATAGATAGCATTTACATAGGCCAGACTTATAGTAAAATACCAAAACAACTGATAAGAGACAATGCAAATGTGTTAATTGTATTCAAACAGGATGAAACTAACCTAAAACACATATATTACGATCATGTCAATGCGGATATGTCATATGAACGGTTTAAAGACATATGTGGTAAGGCTTGGGCTGAAAATTATGGATTTTTGACAATTATGAAGGAACAACCACTAAATAACGGTCGATACAGGATAGGTTTCGATAAATTTATATTAATTCACTAACCACTATATCACACAATCATTCTTGTACAGCACGTCTTGCTACAAACATGGTTAACCAAGAAAAGTTAGTAAAGGAAATTAAATCACTTAGTGATTCTATTCGGGCTAAAAACAGAGCGTTAAAGTTAGGTATCAGCGAAAGGGACAAATTTCTTGAATCTACTTTTAAACCTATTACAGAGCCTTTGAAACAATTGAACAAAAAATTGACTAAACCTTCTTTTCAAGGTGATATTATTGCTCCGATAACAGAATATGAAAGGGAAAGTGTAATATCAGAAGATATTAGCGATGGCGACCCGGAAGCCTCCATATTTAGTGATACAACGGCAGAAAGAGAAGAAGTATATGCTGGTAGTGAAGAAGATGTAGTATCTATAGCGAGTGAAGAAGAAAAAACAGAAGGAGAACCATCAAACATAAGCTTATTGGGTGAAAATATTCATACAAAAGGACCTTTAGGAAGAAAATACTTGTTAAAACTGTTAATTGGAACTGATTCTACTAAAAAATACCACAGTTATGGAGCAAGAATGTCCAAAGAAGGTGTAATGATTGGTAATAGCAAATTAGATGTCGATGAACATGATAATATTCACGTAGGTGATCAAATATATAAGGGAACAAGGGGACTATTTGAATTATTATTTGAAAATAAACCTTTAAAAGCATTAGTAAAAAATGATGATTTGGAAGTGTATAGCAAAATTTTGGATCAAACTAATGCATATAAAAGAAATTATTTACCTGAAGCACCCATATATAGAAATAAATCTGTAAAATATAAAGATTTTGTTTCCAAATTAATACCAATTATAAGAAGAAAACCTGTAAAAAGAAGATTAGTAGCATCCACTTTAGATTTAAGTTCCCCAGAACCGAGAAAAAGAAGCAAATCAGTCACCGGTAAAGGATTGATGAAGAAACTATACAATACAAACGTAATTTATTACAATAATATCAATAAATTGGTAGATAGAATGAAACTAATACATGAAGCCAAAGAAGCGGGTCATACTGGATTGGAAAACGAATGGGTGGCTTTAGTGGATGAACTTAGAAACCGCGGGGTAATCTCATAAGAATGCGTTACCCCCTAAAATGCTATTCAGTTGCACCATGAGTGTCGACAAGTTTGGACGGTATTCCTCGGATGGATTATATTACGCGAATAACTTAAAAAGAGGTGCTGGTTTACCACAAACACCTGAAGGAGATTATGATATTAGTAATAAAAGGTTAAAAAACATAAAAGATCCCACGGACGAAAACGATGCAGTAAATTTAAAAATAGTAAAGGAAAAGCTATCACCAACATTAAGACTACACAATAACACATATGATGCAGAAAATCATAGAATTATCAATGTTGGTATACCAAATCAAAACGGTGATGCAATAAACAAAGGTTATTTGTCATCTGAATTAAAAAATACGTTAAAATTCAATGGAAAAACGTATAGTGCTAACAATAAACGTATATCCAACGTAGATGACCCTAAAGATGAAAAAGACAGCGTGAATAGACGCTATTTACATTCCTTGATACCTGAAAAGACAAAAGATGGATTTTCTTTTTATAAATTTGTTATTAATGATATAGGTTATCCAAAAACTGAAAACGATGCTGTAAATCTAAAATATATTAAAGATCATTGTATCATACGTGATGTAGGGGTTATAGAATGTTTTAATAATTGTTTAGCAAATGTTAAAGATGGTTCGGCGCCATCAGATGGTGCAACAGTGGGTCAAATGAAAGAGACTTTAAAACAAGAGACATCTGGATTTGTAAAACAAGACCAAGTGGTATCACGGCAGGGGGATGTGTTTGTACAAGGAAATGAAAAGTTTACATTACTTGAAGAAAAGAATAAAGTTCTTGATGGACATGTATTAAGGAATAATGTTTGGGATGGTAAAGGAAAACAAATGATACATATAGCTCCCGCGTCATTGCCTGGTAATGTTGTTACTTTTGAACAGATAATACAATTAGAGCCAACTGGACATAGATGGTGGAATTGCAATAACAAACGATTAACAAGAGTTGCAGACCCTGATTATGTAGATGACGCTGTAAATATTAATTTTCTTGTTAAAGTGATAGGTAATATAATGTTTGATATGCACAATTATATTGCAAGTGGACAATATAATCAAGTTGATGAAAAAATGAGAAATTCATGGATAAAACAAGAAGTTTTTTATAAGTATTTTTTTACTAAAACAACACAACCTTAAGGATCAACATTTTAGGATCCTTTTAGTATTTAATTGATCAAAAGCATAAATAAAGTCATTTATGTTCAACTTGTCGTAGAGGTAACACATAAGTTGCGAAATTCAATTATAAAAGTGCATTATGACATTTCAATATATCAGTCCATATCGAGACACTGTAAGGAAAGGAGGCGGTATCACGTCCACAGCGGTTTCTCTGTTAAGTAAAGCTTTAAATCGAATTCCAGTAGGATCTGTCGTAAATAGAGCAATAGACGCTTTACCATACGAATTTCACATACCGGGAGGTTATCAGTATTGCGGACCAGGAACTAAATTGAAAAAACGACTGGAAAGAGGCGATCCAGGCATAAATAAGTTAGATCAGGCTTGTAAAGAACACGATATAGCATATTCCACATTTAGCGATACAAAAAATAGATCTATAGCTGATAAAAAGCTCGCGGATATAGCTTGGCAACGAGTAAAGTCTAGTGACGCTAGTATTGCAGAAAAAGCAGCGGCTTTAGCGGTAACAACAGGTATGAAGGCTAAAACAGCAGTAGGAGGTGGAAAAAGGAGAAGAAGAGTGAAAAGGAGATCAGCAAAGACAAAACATGGAGGGAATATTAGAAGAAAACGACGTTCCACCAGAAAGGGTAGCAAAAAACCAACAGTATGGTCAATGGTAAAAAACGGGGCAGGTCTATACCTAAGACCGTATCGTGCATATTAAATGAAAGAAATCAATTAGTAATACCACATAAAGCGTTAACAAATATCGAATTATTTAAATACATTTCATGTTTAAAAATACCATTTTTTCGCGGTGTCTTTATGAAAGATGCTTTACCAGTTAAAATGTGGAAAAACGAAACCGGTATTGTAAATTTAGACAATTCTGAAGGTCCTGGCACTCATTGGGTTTGTTATAAGAAATTAGGTGATAATATTTATTACTTTGATAGTTTTGGCAATTTACCACCACCTAAAGAACTCGAGCATTACTTTAAATCTGCTAAAAACATATATTACAACTATAAAAGAGAACAACCTGATAACACATTAATATGTGGCCATTTATGTTTGGAATTCCTAGCTAAAAGTATCAGTCACCATTGACATGTCATCCTATACGGTATCATTAACAGGAAAATCGTCCACTTTACGAAGTATCCTTTTTCCAGCGTTACGCTTGCAAAAAGGAAGATTTTGGGAAGCGGCACTGTTGGATTTTACAACTTACAACTCTATTCCCAATGTTACGGAAGGTAAAAATAACTTATTGCATTATTATAAAGGAAAAGATGCCAGTGGGAAGTTTACAGACTTAGAAGTTTGCAGTTTACCCACAGGTTCTTATGAAATTGATCATATTAATGAATTTTTGCAAAATAAAATGGGGAAAGACAATATAACATTAAAAGGTAATAACAATACTATGAAAGCTGAAATTAACTCAAAATATTATATAGATTTTACTCAGGAACAATCAATCGGTGAATTGTTAGGATTTCCCAAAGATAGCCCAATTTTAGAACCAAATCAAACACATTCCGGTAAACAAACTGTAACTATACTAAAAGTTAATAGTATAGATATAACTTGTAACATTATACAGGGAGCTTACAGAGATGGAGCAAATACTCATATAATACATACTTTTTACCCGAGTGTACCTCCAGGATTTAAAATTGTTGAAAAGCCACAAAACCTAGTATATCTGCCGTTGAACACCACTTTCATTTCAGACATCGTGTTGAACGTATTGGATCAAGACGGTAACTTGATAGATTTCCGAGAAGAGCCAATTACAGTTAGATTACATTTAAAATCGACACTTTAATACAAAAATCATGGGTTTATCATTTAAAAGTGGACAGCCTATGGGAAACCGCATTAGTAGCTCTTCAGCTGTGGAGGAGTTAACACGCGAGAACATTCGTTTCTTAGAAAAGATTGGTTTAAAATTAACCGATTATGGATATACTGGATATAGCGCAGGGTCCGACATTCGACGAAACACTATGGGAAAAAGAATATCACACCCACAACCCTTACACTTCATCAAAATTGAACAATAACGATGAAATTCGTATTCCTATACAACATCAAGACATTTACACACTACCATGTGAAAGTTACTTGTATATCGAAGGAAAAGTAACAAAAAAGGACGGTACTACTACTGGTACAACAGTTCCATTTATAAATAACCCTATGGCTTTCCTGTTTGATGAAATTAGATATGAAATATCAGGTGTAACAGTTGATTCCACTAAAAAAGTAGGTATTGCAACAACTTTAAAGGGGGTAACATCTATATCACCTAATGAAACCAATTTACTTCAACCGGCTGGATGGGTTTTACCTGAACATGACATAATCACTCCGAATACAAAGGGATATTTTGATTTTCATATTCCATTACGTTTGTTGCTTGGATTTGCTGAAGATTATAGAAAAATAATATTAAATGTTAAACAAGAATTAGTTTTGTTGCGATCTTCTAACGATAAAGACATTATTAAAGCTCCAGATGGTACAACGGATGCAAACCTAGAATGGAAATTAACATTAGACAAAATTGTATGGAGAGTTCCACATGTTAAATTAGCTGACGAACATAGAATGCTACTATTAAGGAAGTTAAAGGCTGATCGTGATATTGTAATTCCTTTTAGAAGTTGGGAATTCCATGAACATCCAAGCTTGCCAACTACAGATCGTCACACTTGGACTGTTAAAACATCTAATTACGTAGAACGAGCCAGGTATATTATATTTGGTTTACAAACAGATAGGAGAGACAGCATCACAAAACATGCAGGCAAATTTGATCATTGCAACTTAAAAAATATTAAAGTTTATTTGAATTCACAATTTTTCCCCTACGACAATTTAAATGTGTCATTCGCTAATAAAAAGTACAGTATATTATACGATATGTATGCGAGATTCCAAAATTCATATTACGGTAAAACAAATACACCTTTACTATCACCAGAAGAATACTTAGATGGTTACACAATAGTTGTAATTGATTGTTCTAAACAAAATGAATCAGTAAAATCATCAAGTGTTGACATAAAGATTGAAATGGAGTTTAATGCAGCTATACCTGCAAATACAACTGCATACTGTTTAATTCTACATGATAAAATTGTAACATACACACCTCTAACTGGAATTGTTAAAAATGTATTATAAAAAACCGGTTTTGTTACATTCCGCGAGTATAAAAGCGGAGCGTGCAGGCCGCTCCTGATCAGTTTGTTGCCTGACGTCGTATGGGTAGCATCATCTTCAATATGGCTTCTACAAGTGGTACAACGGAATGCAATATAGAAAAGGAAATTTCAGAATTTTTGGATATGAATGAACAGCAACACGTCACAAATCAAGAAGAAGAAGAAAAAGGTAAAAAGAAAAAATATTTGTCCAAGAGGAAAAGAAATGTGGAAGAAAATATTTCACCAAATATTTTGATGGAAGTATTTTTAAGAATTTTTTATCCAATCTCTTCAAGTTTGGATAAAAGTGTTTTAATTGGAGTTATGAAATCAACCGACTATTCACCTACAGTAATTTTAACTCACGGAACAAAAATGATTTTGTTTACAGCCAATGCTTGGGAATCTTTTATGAAACACCTCCATTTGTTAGAATGTTACTTTAATAGCAACATGTTTGGCAGGAAAACAAAAGTAGGACTATTGGATTCAGACTTGGAAATTGATATTATTAAACACAGAGGTGAACATCAAATGAGATTCAGAGATACGACCAAACATGACATAAAAATTCAACTGAACAGAGAAGAATTTTTTATTTTAACATGTGCAACTGAACCAATAACAAGATATTTAAGACAGCTAGTATTCTCCAGTTCAATTATTAAAGATTATTTAACAGACACTTTGGACAAACAACCGGATGCACCAATTTTGTATGGACCTGTGGACACTTCAATATTCAACAGAATTCCTCATGAAGTTCAAATGTGGAGACAATTGGAACAATATGTGCAAGAAAAAAATAATTTTGTAAAATCAGATGAAGAAACACATTTCAGTGATGAAAAGGATCAAAGTGATGATAATGACAACAACAAAAATGACCAGATGGAAAGTTAAATAAAGTTTTAAAATTTTTCACAACACTTTACACTTAAATTGGTAAATTTTCAATAAAAAATTCAAAATTTTGTGGGTGTAGGCCTACCGGGGATGGTGCCCACGTTAAATATACACCAACGCGCCTTCAACTGTACGGCCTGGCATAAATACATGCCTACCGTGGTGTGGAAAACAGTTGACCTTCTGACACCGTGATGGATAGACGGGTGACCTTTCAAATGGACATGGAAGAAGAAATCAAGTCCAAGCCGGGTATTATTGAATTTCAGGCGTTTCGTGGTAACGATGATCGGTTTATAATTAAAGAACTCGTATTTTACGATATAGATAAAAATATTCCTTACACATTTTTATTTAAACCACCATGCTCTTTTTCTTCACTAACCACCAAAGCCGCAACAACAAACCGATGGACTTGGAAATATTTTCATCACATCGATTGGTATGACGGTTTTACCAGTTATTCAGACTTGTATCATATTATGCATCAATTTTCAAACAGATTTACTAATATTTACACAAAAGGACTTGAAAAGAAAAGATGGATAGAACAATTTACATCTACTCCAGTTAAAGATGTGCAAATTAATAAAAATTTTAAATTTATTGCTGAAAACATTTGTATTTGCACACAAAGTATGGAACATGAAAGGGACAGGCACTGTGCGTTAAAAAACGCTTTAAAATTAGCAACTTACCTGCAAGATGGAGAAATCGGTGATGGTGGTGGGGGTAACGGCGATTATAAAAGCGAGGAGCAGACCGAGACCTGGCACGAGTATTACTCGAGATTCCGAGACGACAACATCTCAGAGCAAGAAGACAGCGAGGACCTCTAGAACAACCATGGCATCCAACCAGTTTCTGCAGTCTTTGGTAGAACAATTCAACGCCCACTCCAAGTCTACAATTTTGCCGGTAAAAAAATGTTCTGAACTCAAGGATGAAAAACATTATATTATACATGCACTGAAGAAAATGGAAACTACTGTCGGCGAAGCAATCTGCTGCAGTCTCAGCGAAGCACCATATACTCCGGGGGATGAAGCAAAATTCCAAATTTACCTTCCGAAGAGATTTGTCCACCTACTACAAAATGAAGATCTACGCTCCATTCAACCGGGATGTCTCTACTTGGTGTCCCACGGATGCAGCGGCAGCAACTCCACCGAGCTTACCATCCACATCGCAGACAAGCAGCAGTGTTAAAAAATAAATAATTTTTTCTTTCTTGTATCTGTTTGTATTTTTTAACTATATATTTTTGTCATGTAATCTTGTTTGTACTGTTTTAAATAAAGATAAAAAAAAAAAAAAAAAAAAAAAAAAAAACACAAAAAAAGGCAACATATCAATATGTGAAACAAAAAAAATTTTCACATATTGATATGTTGCCTTTTTTTTTAAAAGCTCTGGGGTGACCTTGACCTTTGACCTTTGCACAAATTAAACATAAATTTTTTTCAAACAGCAATGTGTGTGTGTGTGTGTGTGTGTGTGTGTGTGTGTGTGTGTGTGTGTGTGTGTGTGTTTTCCCCCACCATTTTGGGTTACCAGCATACAGACTGCAAAGAAGTCCAGTTTAATTGCAACTGTCAAACCATGAGCACCCTATTTGAGCTTTGTGTAAGAAAAATTATTCAAGATCAACAGCTATTGAGCCATACTTTACGTTCCAACGCTCCTCAGCAAATTAAAATTTTTATCAAACAGTACAAGCTAGACAACAGAGGTTACAACACTTTTGGGTGGTACAAGTTTGGTGATGGTACAAAATTTTGTCAAAATTGTGGAAGGGCTGCTGTATCTAACCCAGCACAATTCCTACAAGATGATGGATGTTTACAATCAGGCCATGTAGCTCCAGTTATGAGTTACGAAACACCCAAAGAACTTTGCACAATTTGTTCAATCAATATGTTTAGTTGGAAAAAATTTAACCACCTCCCATCAGACAGCATATAAAGTCCTTCCCCCACCACTATTTCATACTACCTTCAAACAACCATGCTAATATTCATTCCGCCTTTGGACATCACACGGAAAACATCAAGATGGCTCTCACTGTAAAATGCGCAAATTATGAAGAAGTATTTGTAAGAAATCTGCAAGAATTAAACGAAATTGTTGAAGAATTTAAATCACTAATCGAACAGGGATACCGACTAAACATGCAAATTTTTGCATGCAACACAAAATGCACCCATGGCTTCAGGGATGACGAGCCGCCAAGGTCACCATCATCATCAACTTCCTCGGCCTACTCCTCCAGATCGTCCATGAAGACTCAAGCCAGTCCAAACTTGGAATATTTCTCCTGACTAATATTTATATTTTGTTTCCTTACTTTACTTCAATATGCTTATTATTGTATTGTAATAAAAGAATAAAAAAACCTATCTTGCTACAGTTTTGTAGCAAGATAGGATTTTTTAAAACACAAATTGGATGACCTTGAACAGGTTCTAACATGTACAGGTGTAAACGTAACCACAAATTTAAACATTTTTTTTTTTATTTCCTAATGGTTAACCTTGAAACTTCCCCCACCATTTTTTTTCCTCTTGGAGACCTGAGAAACAACACCAATGTGTTTCATTACATCTTGATCTTTCAAGCTGCAAACATGGATGTCCCACCACCAATATATGAGGCTGATGTGGCAGGAGGACAGAGGAGGAGATGCCAGCATTTGGATCTAGTGGAGTTGATGGAAAGGAGAATTGAAGAAAGGCAGATCAGGAAGGATACCATCCTAACACAAAAAATTTTAAAATTGGATCTTGTCATGCTTCTGGCCTTACTCATTGCAGTCTTCGTCTACTTGGTCTACGCAGTCATATACTGTCTAAGGTGCACGGAGTGTGCTGACAAGGGAGCCAACTTGCCAGTTTTCAACGCTACTCTTTAAATAAAATTTTCTTTTTTAAAACTCCAAATGGTTGACCTTGAACATGTCTCAACCTGTCTGGTTGTATCATGAAACAGAAAAAAATTTCCTCTAAGCAACCCAACCCAACCCCCACCACCACGATTCCAAAAGAGCAATCCTACATGCAAGTCTGACTTCATTTCCAGCTCAGCTACGCTAGCGGTTACACGATACAATGAAGTGGGAATTACTTGTTGACAGCCTTGAACACCTCAAAGACATTTATCAAAAACTGCACATGTTATTACTTCAACATCCAGGGATGGTAATTAAAATGGATTTGGAATACGACTGTCCAACCATCGACAGTATGGATATACCCGAAGGAGTGGTCCACAATACAGAAGAAGAAACTTGTTGCTGTGAAAGTAGCACTTCAACAACAACAAGCACAAGTCCATCCAGCGCATATGAGGATGAAGGCGGATTTTTGTAAATAAAAATTTAAATTTTTTTTTTAAAACTTCAAATGGTTGACCTTGAACAGGTTTCAACATGTTGAAGAATGTGGATGAAAAATAAGAAAAAATTTTTTTCTATCTGATCACATAACCCCCACCAAATAACTGGGTACCTAGGATGCACGGAGTGACTTGGTCAGTCGCTATTCAACTCTTGCAGTGTGCACATCACACTTTTTCCACTTAATTTCCATAACTGGAGTTCTAAATGAAATATTTAGCTAAAACTTACATATTTGACAAGTTTTAAGCAAAACTAAAAATCGCAAAAAAAATTTTTTTTTTATTTTCAAATGGTTCAAAATTTTACAAGTCCCAAGCTCACCTAAGAAAACAATTAGAAAAAAATTATTTTTTTTCATATAGCTCAAAATTTTACAAGTCCCAAGTTCATCTGAGAAAAAATAATATTATTTTTTTTTTCATAATGTTTCCAACAAGTACAAACTCGAATGAGTTGTTGGAAAAAAAATAATTTTTTTTTATTTTTTCGCATCTGACCACTTTACCCCCACCACGCGGTCTGGTACCCGGACGGCGCGGTGCTGTCCGGTCAGTCGGCGTCCGGCTCCCGCGCGGTGATGACACCACCACCGTCGGCTGTTCGCAATTTTGTTTCCAGTTGGGCTTCGGGTTTCTCCAGTGGGTAAGTGGAAATAAAAATTATTTATTTTTTTAGTTTTAAGAGTGGGGTTGCTGGGGTTCAGGTCAATGGCCTCTGAGGAATGCCTTACGTCACATTTGGTAGGATTTTCGGTCTGGTCGCTGGGAAAATAAATTTTTCTTTGCACTTTTGTGGTTTCTCGTGGATTTTCACTCCACAGCCGAATACTAGGAACCACAAGAGTGCAAAGAAAAATTTTTTTGTCTTTCCGCGTGACCTTGACCTTAATTACGTCAATGACGTCATTATGGTGACGTCAGCGGTGATGACGTCGTCATGACGTCATTTCTATTACGTCATACCTATGACGTCATAGATATGACGTCATCGATGACGTCACCGATGACGTCATTCGTGACGTCAGTGACCTTGGTGACGTCAGCATTCCTCAGGGGTCATTGACCTGAGCCAGCAGCCCTACTTTGCCACTACTACTCCATTTTACATTGCTAGTATTATTTATCAGAAAATTCCTATGGATCTAAAAAATCCTTATCCCTGTTCTTATAACTCTTACAAGAAACGAGTCAATGAATGGCTATTGAGGATTGGCAGACATGAAGTTTTAAATTACACTACATCTATTTACATTTAATAACAAGCCGAATACTTTTCTCCTCCTGTCTTTGATAATAGATTGTACGAATGGTCCGCGATCAGTTGGTGTGCGTCTGTGAGTGTGTGTTGTATGCGCGAGGTTAGTGTGTGTGCGGGGGAGGGGGGCTGTGTGAGTGTGGGGGGAGGGATGGGGGAGGGTACGGTAGGAATGGGTCGAGGTTCTTGGGAGGGAGGGGGGTGGGGGGCTATGTCTCCGTTGGTTATTATCTCTATTATTACCTACACGGATTATTTAACACAGTAGTTATGTGTGCGTATAAAATTGTATACTCAAACATTTAGATTAATGTGCTGAGTGAGTGGCTGGAGTTACAGCAAACTTTAATTTTAGTTTTAATTTTTCATCTTTGTTGACTGACTATTAATTTGAACTCTGTTCCACACACAGGTCCGCCTATGTGGGACATTTCCAAACATTACTGTAATATTATTTGTAAACATTATTTTGGAATAAAGATATTATTTCATTCCATCATTTCATTTCATTCATTCATTTCATTTCATTAAGATTATGCAATCTTTTCATTATTCCCTTTAATATGAGACATAAATCATGAAATCGGTTCGGTAGCTACTGAGAAAATCAGCGTTACAAAAATGTATTAAGGATTAGTCTCCCATAAAATTATTGACCCAAAACTTTAAAGGCTTGTAGGGCAATCCCTAAGGGCAATCGTGCATATTTAGAAGAGATTCTAAAAGTCTACGCATCATTCCCTTTAATTTGACACATTAAAGCTGTCAAAGCTGTTTTTTGTAGAGAAATTTGTTTAGTTCTACCGATCATGAAGATCGGTTTGGTAGTTACTGAGAACGAAGCGTTGCAAAGCTGTGTAAAAAGACTGTTAAATTCGGTTTATGGATTTAAACGTTTGAACAATATCGATATTCAACTGAAAATTTTAGCTCCAGATCTGATTTAAAAATGTATAAGTATATTAGAATTGTACACCTCTGCTTAACGAGTAAAAGGTCACCTCTGCATTTGTTAAATGGTTATTAAAGTGTAGATGATTAGTAGCCTCCTTTTGGAGGAATAGTCTTGGTAGGCACACATTTGTATGGCAACCTTAACTGGGGATTCTATTACTCTCACTGCAAATGTAGGTTATAAATAAAACCTACAATTTTAACATTATAACCAAGAATTTTGACATTCGTTAAGGAATTGTTATTATTTTTATTGTTATTTTTACAGTATTTATTGTTATTGTTAAAATGTTATATTAGTTTTTTTTATTATGTTGATATTAACAACATTTACCTACAGTGACCTTGTAAAAAATGTTAAAACATCAAATTGGGAATATTATATCGGAATTAAGTGTACTAGTATACCTGTTGCTTGAAACCGAATAATTAATTTGGCTACTTATAACAAATTTCACTCAATTTTTTTTACTTTTTACCGTTAACGCTCTTTTAGTGCAGTTAGTTAAAAAGTTTATCATGACTACAACAGTGGGGTTAGGTTAGATACTCTCACCGGTGTACTGTGTTTACTCTTTTCAGAGGCTAAATTTGTAAATAAATTATTTTTTTTACCAATTAATCTCGTTGGTGAAATCGGTGTACAGTGGAAAAAACAAACCCTTGGTTTGGATAGATTTACAATTTATAAACAGGTTCAAACTGAGCTTTATACAACTAAACCAAAACGATTAAAATCTGTTGAAAACTGTTGGATGATACGAAAATGAAACTTGTTAAATATGTATAGCTGTGCTAAATAAATTAAATTTAAGTCAGAAAATGTTCACCCTCGGGAAAACATCCACAACTCAATGGAGTTTACAAACCACCTTTCTCTCTGGCGTTAATGGAAACCTGCTGTACTTAATGTCAAACCATTAAATAAATACCAAATTAAATTACAAGTGAAAAAGGCATCAAGCCAAAATCAAATCGTATTTACCTCTTCCCGCTTGTTCCCGAAACGTGTTTTCAATGTAAAATAACATTGGTGAGTTGCCAAAAGGAGGCTGTAGGTAGGCGACAGATTGGTCTAATTTTAAGTCATCTGGACCAAAATACAATACGGTAAGCAACGCATGACGAAGTTTTGGAGTTTATTCAAAGTGTAAGCCACGGCTCCAGCGCCTTGTTAGGAGGTGGAGGAAATTTAGTCATCTCGTTGACACCTTTTCAGAATGAGCACTATTGTTAATTCTTTAGACTATAAGTCTATTAAGTGTTTTGTATATGTTCTTTTATATACGTCCCGTACTTTGTTTATACGTTTCTTATGGAGAAGTTTCAATTATCTTACTGTAATATAATTTAACAATAATTTTAAACACCTCCAGTTTTCATTAACTCGTTTACTCGATACCTATCATATGACACAAATCTCACCTCTATGAAATTTTACGTCTCCCACGAATAGAATTACATTGGAAATGTTATTTGGTGATAGTAGAATTAATTGCTTTCTATATGTAGAGAAAATCTACCGTACAAGTTATAAAAGTTACTTGTATTGATTCCAATAATTTTTATCTCGGTCCTTATGGAGGATATGGAAAACATGAAATCTAGAGCAACCTAATACATTGTATTAGTAATTCATAGTAGCTTTGTAAAAGGAAAATATAAAGACAACGTTTTTAAGTTCATTCCTCAAAACATTAGGTCAATTTAGGCTATCTAGGCTGCTCCCGGTGCGGTGGTTTGTCTGTAAAAATTAATTTAACATCAGTGATGATTATATACTGCTCGATTATTTAAATTTTTTGTAATGCTTTGGTTTTTTCAAAGAATGCTTGGATTTTAATCCAAGAAGCCGTCGTAAAACATTTAAAAGAATTGAGAAATAACCACATACAGAGATCGTATTTCTGTAAATGTCGCACGTTTTAAATAAGCAAAACAGTGAACACGTATAGTAAGCTATGTAGCAAAACTGTAATAAGCAATTAAAAACATTGCCTACAACTATGGGGTGATGTAGGCCAATCCAGATGAAATAAAGTTAAACAAAAACTTAACAAAGTATGGTGATACTGTTATCTCATCTAAAACCAGTGAACAGTGCGATAACTACGGCCTGAAAATTATCGATTTTAATTCGTTCTCAAATATTTTAGTGAATAGAAATGGAGTGAAACCAGAATAAACAGAGAACTGCGGGGGCGACCGGGTGTTGGCTCGTCAGAGAACTGTCAGAGAACCTCTTGGTTTTCATTTCCGCAGGCACCTTGGCAGATGAATTTAACAAAATAGTTTCCAGTAACAGAACACCTACAAGAGATCCGCCGAGTCGAGACATTCTGTGCAATTTTTGTTCGGTTTAACGTTGTAATAGTAGTAGGTTAAACAGGCATTCAGGCGCACTCGTAGTTTTTTTTGACCGCTTTCAGCTTCAAATTGACCGGTTTTTGACCGGATTCTGGCCGGTTTTAGCCAAATATCAGCCCATTTTTTTTTTTGAAAAGCTATGGTTAACTTAAGAGGGCATCTCGTAGTTCCCTGGATTAAATTTAAAATGCTCCTTGAAATCACTGTCTGAAATCCTGAAAAATGCCCTGAAATGGGCTGATATTTGGCTAAAACCGGCCAGAATCCGGTCAAAAACTGGTCAATTTGAAGCTGAAAGCGGTCAAAAAAAACTACGAGTGCGCCTGAATGCCTGTTTAACCTACTACTTGTAATCTAGATTTATTTTGGTTAGTGAAAATTGAGGGGGTCTTGGTTAATCAAAATCTTTCCTACTTTGATCAAAGATATTTCAGCCCATATAACGATGGTAATGTAATATTATTTTTTCACAGACTAGGGACCGTTTACATAAGCAGGTGGCCCAGCATCAATTCCTACGCCCCGCCGCCCGTCGCCGTTCCTGCCAGCATTGTTCCCTGCGCATGTTGGCACACCTCCCTAACATCGTTTATAGCGGGATGTAGGTACTCTGTACGGCATACTTCATCTGCTAGTTAACACCAATTATTACCCACTACCTCTGTTTACCATACTGTACACCAATTATCCTCAGAACTGCACGTGTTAACCACCGTCAGCTTGGCTTGTGAATTACCGTTTTTGGTCTATTTCAAATAATTAATATTTTTGTAAAACTTAAATCAACACACATACTCAGATCCATTAAATTATTCGGAAATAAAGAAATAAAATTAAAACTCCACATTATTTAGAAGTTATAAAAATCTAAAAAATCAGGCTCAATGTTTTCTGGATAATTACAGATAAGTAACAAGACTGTTTTTATACTAACAAATATACGTGAAGGGACTACCAATTTTCTGAAATGTCAGAAGAAAATCTTAAATTTAATCTTATATATTATGTGTATCAAAGCAAAGGTCAAAGTACAACTAACTTATTAACGATTTACAACTTATGTTATTCCAAGTAACATAAAGCGAGAAAATTGTGTTCAACTCGGATATAAGTGTGTACAAGGGGTTTGCTGAGCAAAAATTAAATTGTTAATGCAAAATTAATCATATATGGAGGTTAACCGCTTGGTATATTGATTAGCGTGTCATGCATATACAACGCATTCAAAACAATGCGTGTCTTAGCATATTAAAATTGTTTAATCTGAAGAAACTCGGTTAAAGCTGGTTAAGTTAAAGTCGAAAAGTACCCGTTAGTGCTACCCGCTAAAAAAAAAAAAACCTAGCGCCATGAGACCAATGTTATACGGACCGTTAATACGGGACCGTTCCCCGTCAAAACGTTAAAAAATGCCACTGGCGTATATAGACACAAAATAAAAAATAAAAATATAAAAATGTCAGCATTTAGCCTAAATTAATTGATGTCACTAGTGATGACAGGGATACTGGGAACTTTCTTACGAACGCACATTTTTACACAGGGAACCAAAGCTATAATGGAATGCAAGAAGTATCGGTATATTATGTTTTACCATGCTTTTCAAAATCACAAAATATAAAAGATACTACCAAAACTGTACTGTATTGTGAAAAAAGATCAACTAAGAGCTAGTCAAATTAACAGGCTTAGCATACTACAGTCCTAAGTAGAGAGTTCTACCATTAAAATACCATTGTAAATAGGCCTACCATCTCCAATGTTATTTAAAAAAATCTAAAAATCAAGCTGGTTAAAAATGCATATATTAATTTGTGCTAACAAATGAGCTAGGTATAAAGTTTTCTTGGTTTCCCCATTTATAAGATAAATATTTTAATTTTCTTTTTGTAAAAACTTGAGCAAATTTTATAGAAATGTTTTAAGACATATTAAATCGTTTAATTTAAGTTAGTAAATTTTTTTATGAAAGGCAACAAATCACAAAATCAAACTTTTGACAATTAGAAAATCTCTTTCCCATGGTTTTTGAACTTAAAATCTCTAAAACCGGTTTTTGAACTTAACCTGAGGAATACTGTCCTACACCTTCATTCATGCCATATATAATTAAAATTGAAAGTTTCTTTCAAAAGTTATCTTGTTAACTGACACACAAAAAAATATCAGAAATTATTAGAGCCATATAAATGAGACGATTTCATCATCTGACATAACCACAAATATCGTCCTAATGTTACAAGAGGGGACAATTTCTTTGGTTTATTTTCGTTGACCCGTTTCGTCGCCCAGAAAGATGCGTGTGCACCCAACACCGCTGGTTTCTATATTTAAAATTATTCAACAAAACACCCATCATTCTTTTTAAATGAAAGCCGGGCCCCCGAACTAAAAATATACTGCTGTATGCATATCCAAAGATAAAAATATAAAAGGGACATTAGTTTTCACTCATAATTTATATATTGTTTCTTTCACCCCTCAGAACTCTCTACCTGAAGATTGTATGCTTTGAATAGTAAAGAAAACCTTTATTACTTAGTAAGGGGTGGTCTAAACGTTTCTCGTTATTACAAATTTATTAATTAGTGTTATAGTATCCTAGTTACAAATTCTCCAGGATACTCCTATATAGTGTCAACAGTTATTAGCATCTTCTATTTGCATCTATGAAAGTCAATAGACCTGTGCATGGTTAAAAATATATCTCACCCACTTATGAGGTGAATAGGCATATTTTAGCGAATTTCCCATAGGGAATAAGCTATTACCGTAGGTCTCATGGTAAGACCTAAGCCCGGGACCATGTTACTTTTTCGTTTTGAGGTGCCCAGAGACCAAAAATAATAGTCATTAAAATTTTTATATATATATATATATGTATATATGTATATATGTATATATATATATATATATATATATATATATATATATATATATATATATATATATGTGTGTCCCTAGACACGATAACTCTCGTAAAAATGGTCCGATCGACACCAAATTTGGTAGAGATGTGTAATCCTACGTTTATTCGGATGAGTTCGAAAACCAGACATATCGACCCACCGGAAGGGGTAGTTTTGGGGGGTTTTGTATCCCAAAAATGGGTTTTTCGCATTTTTCATATGTAAATTTTAAAAATTTTTAATTTTTATTTTGACCATTGGATTTAGCTCAAGAAAACAACACAATTTAGTATTTTGAAGCTTTGCTCTATCTCCATTGGTTACCGAGATATTACAAAGTCTAAAGACAGTACATTGTCTTTTGGGGCTCCAATGTTAATCTTATGGAGAATAAGGATGTGTTAATATTTCACTTATTAACCAATATTTTTGGATGAAACTTGGTATTTAGCTTCATTTGGTTGAGATTCATCCATTTAAGGTAAAAAATCTTGGTTTTTGTACTTATCATGGCAGCAAACCTGCATACTCTTTTCCCATGTTAATCATATGGAGAATAGGCAAACGCTTTTATTTATGGACAGATATTGATGAAACTTACTATACGGCTTTATATGGTCGAAATAAATTTTCTCTATGCTAAAAACCTACTTTTAGTGTCCCCCATGGCAGCATACTTGCATACTCTTTCCCTATATTTATCTTAAGGAGAATAGACATTTATTTCCCATTTATGAGCACGTGATGAAATTGTGTTTACAACTTTAGCTGGTCAAAATTAATATTACTAATTTGGAAATTCGCTGAGTACGCAGGTCTGCTGCGACGGGGGGTATTTTTATTATATGCTTGCAGTTTGGTAATGATGTTGCAAATTGTTGACTGCATCAGCATAGAATAATTTTTTACAAAATTGAAGCCTTTGGATTACAAAATAATATTATTAATTCACACATACTATTTTTGAACGCTCAAGCAGATCGTATAAAAAGACAACATTAATTTGCTATGTTTTTGTAAAGTTTATTAACAGTTAACTTATAAACTTTTTGATAGCCTTGAAACTCTAAGCAACTTTCATTGTAAATATAATGTTAATTATGTAAATTATCATAATACTTTTGAACAAAATCTTCAAAACATCATTTATTATTATTATTTGTAATTTTTATTTTATTTTTAAGTAGCCTAATAAAGACTGGCACTATAGAGTAGTTTATCTACAACGATTATTATAGAGCAAGAGCCAGCGACGATCTGACTTTCGTCATTTCGTTAAACCTGAAATTTTGCCTGTATTTGCCCCTAATGGATATATAAACGATCCTCTTCTACGAAATTTGGGTAGCGGTTACTTTCAGAGTTATGAGGTGTGAAAGGTATGAAAACTACAAAAAAACTTCGTCATAGTAAAACAGGTGAAATTTATGTTTCTCGGGAGACTCTCAAAAGATGTTTTCCCGGCTGTCAGACACTTTGTGTGGTTATACTAGTTGCCACCCTTATCTGACAAAAGTGGGATGAAAAGTAGGCCAGTTTTCGTCATATGTTGTTTGGGATACTCTCAAATGATGTATTGCCGACTGCCAGACAATTTTGATGGTTCTTATGTGTTGTCAGACCCATTAGACTTTTACAGTATAGGTACAAGCCCGAGGTATTAAGATACGAGCGGGATAGCTTCGAATACAAATCAAATCTTAGCGCTTACTAACATACAACTTTGTGGTGTTTCATTAATCGATCCTCACAAATTCTACAATTTCTAATTGTAATAGAGTGTTGAAATATAGTGGTAGTTCTTTTAAGGTACACATTATTCAAGGTTACGACATGACGAAGGTCAGGTCGTCGCTGGCTCGCTTAGGTTGTTTGCGCTCGACATCGAATGTCTTACAAACTGGGTCTGTATACGCATCTCTAATGTTGAAAATAGGAAACATTATCAATTCGGGTGGAAATATATTTGATGACGCGAGGTGGAATGGCAGTACTTTGGTTTGGCTACCTTTGAAAATGGTGGCTGCGACGGTTTTTTTCCTCGTCCCTCCTTTAACTCCGTTAAAGTTTTTTTTAGACGTTCGACTGTGTACACATTTGCAGTAGTTGGAGCAGAGGTGAGCAACTAGAGGGCGGTACGCACACATACTGACAGCTACTCCACCCTCAAACAGGGTAAACACGAACAACTCTCTTCAACACTCAACTGCTTAAAGATCAAGCATTCAACATGTTTAATTTTTTTAACTTCCTGTTATTATTATTATTATTATTATTATTATTATTATTATTATTATTATTATTATTATTATTATTATTATTATTATTATTATTTATTATAGTGGAAATCCATTCCAAGACAAATGTTTTCATAGGCCTAATATGAAGATAACGATGACGAGATTGATATACTACTGCAACAAAATTTTGAGTAGTCTAAATAAAATAAAAAATAAAAAAATACACACAGTGTTGGAGCACAAGACGTCATAGGCCAATGAGTCTATCTTAAAATACATTTTTATTTCTAGTATTATTGTAGTACCATATAACTGAAATGTTGGTGTCACGACATATATTCTTTTTGCCCTTGGGTGATGGAAAAAAGATGGTATAGCGCCACAGTAAAAAATGCTCAACATTAAAATGAGAACCAAGTCTTTATCAACTCAATTTTAGTAACAGTTTCATCTCAATTTAAGTATGTATTAATTATTATGTACCGTTCTAGGAAATCTACATCCGACTAGTGAATTTCTTACCACATTTCATTCTAAGCCCTTTTTGATAACTTGAAAGTGATTTTACACATCTTACACCTCAGATAATATTATTAATACAATATAACATAAGATTATACATAGACTTACTGAACATTTTTTAGACCGTAATTTTTACAGGTTAACAAAGTTTTGGTCTATTTCGTAAGGGGGCTTCAACCTGTAGGCCTACATGTTAAACCGATTTTTAACGATTAAGGGTTATTATAAACTATTGTTAGTAATGATTTTTTATTCAAAAAATTAAAAAAAATCATTATTAAGTCTGTTGTTATTATTAAGTTAACATAATTTTTCACTGGGTTTGTAAACAGTTTCTTATAGAACGCCCAAAGTAAGCTTTATGTCAGACACAAATAATATGTAGGCGAGTTTCTGTGTCTGGTATAATGTGATGGCTAGCAGGATTCAAAACTATGGCAGCGAAGGAAACCCTTTACAATTAATTGTTTCTGCAGTGACCATTCTTTTATAGCCGAGGTCTGTGTAGACGAAGCAAGGCGAAAAGAGGCCGATACATACTGCAAACCTAAAGCACTTACTTAATCTCTCAGCAACTACAGTCATAAGGTGTCAAAATTCATGTCTTTGTATTTCTCACTCTCGACCTGCTGATGACGTTAAAGAGTCTGGTTTTACAATGTTTATTGTCTTGCAAAAGTGTAAGGCCCGGTTCACACGAGCGTCAAAACACTCTGCGTGCACGCTGCGTCGACGCGGCCGTGCTGCAAATAATCAGTTCACACGCAAGGTGTATAAATAAAACCTTGGTTCACACGTATCGTTAGTTTGACGTTCACTTGTGTTTATGCAACATATGATTATAAATTGCCATAATAGTCATGTGGATTTAAAAAAATCAGTATATTCATGCTATCGAAGTATCGATCAGTACTCAAATATAGTATATTTCACCACTAGTCCGGAAAGTGACCCATTTCTGGGCGAGATAGTGTTTTACGCGCGAGGCGAAGCCGAGTGTGGAAAACACTATCGAGCCTGGAAATGGGCTTTCCGGACGAGTTGTGAACGATACTTTTCATCACGACGCAATTATTAATAAATGTGGAAGTTTTAAAGGAGGATTATTTTTGTAAATTCTTCGCCATTGGACAAAGTAAACAAAGCTGGAATTCAAAATTTAATTTGTTTTAAACCCAGCTGATTGTTGCTGTACGGAAAAGTTTGTTTACCTTGGACTGAAAGTAATGTTTACAAACATTACTTTCCGTACAGGTCAGTAAAATCAGCTGAAGGTGGCAGTTTGGGAAATGACCACTTTCCAAGGTCTCAGCTGTACGGCAAGTTGTCACTTTCGTATACGGAGTGATGAAAAATAATGAAGGAATATAAAAGAAAACTGCATTCTTAGTTTATAATTATATTCTAACTATAAAGAATAGGAAGCACTAGGTACACCCTTTGGTGAGTTCCTATTTAGTAAAAGGAGCATTTGTTAGTCTTTTTTGTGTCCTTTGAAGTGACAAGGTAAAGTTTGCTAATTAATTTACCGGTGCCATAATTACAATGAGTAAAATAATTATTACAATGCGTACAATGAATAGAAAGGTAACAACAATTACCATTAGCGCCTGTGATCCATAGGACCTGTGATCCTCTCCTTGTGATGAGGAGGCGGAGGCAGAGTATTTCTAAGGACGGCCCTCATCGTTTTGTGTGGCAGGGGCGAGGTTGTTTTTTTGAAAGTCATGTTTGTCAATCTTCGAGTTGACAAACATGACTTTCAGATGGGTGAAATGTTGTTTGAAGTTGAATTTGAAAATGGAAAGGCTTTAACGACAAGGCTAATTTAAGCTAGCATACTATCTACCTCAGACCATGTGCCAAATATTTACTTTAGACCATGAATTCTGTACTGCCAATAACAATGCCACCTTAACGTAAATAGCAAATTTGGGAGGGGAAATATAAACTATATCGTAGGGAACCCTTCAAACAGTTACTTATGAGAGAACATTGCTTGGCTATCATTATTATTATTGCCTCAAGTAAAAAAACATGTTTACTATAGTCGAAAACGTACAGTGGTAAGAATTTATCCATTCTGCATCTGTAAAATACAATTTTTTACAATTTATTAAACATAATTGGAATTTAAGTAATGGTCTCATTGTAAAGAGTAAATTAGTATTCTTTATATTACGCAGGAATCAATTAACATTGGTATTATTATTCCCTTATTAATGCATTTGAAGGTGTAGTTGCTCGATTCGGTCTATATTAATTGAAATAAATTAGTTACAGGATAACATATATCACAATTTTTTTATTTGTAAACTTAAGTACTGAGTAACTTTTTAATGACAATGGCACGGCAGAATCCTAACTGGCCTTAAGACGTTTATTTTTCATCTAAATAATTCATATTTTATAAAATATCAATTATTTATTTTTATTAGTATTATTCAAAATTATTGTGTTTTTTATGGACATGTGGCAACACTGAGAGAAGAGGCAGTGCAGCTACGTTTGGGCAGTGACGCAAGTCTCCAATATTGCAGCCACATCTACGCAGATGTGCTGCTGCTGCACTCGTCTCGTGTGTACCGCACCATTTGATTACATACACTGCTCAAACGCCGCTGCAGAAGGAAGCTGCATCGACGCAGGTGCAAAACGCTCGTGTGAACCGAGAACGCCGACGCGAGCGTGAAGCTTGCAGCCACATCGACGCAGCATCACGGCCGCTGCAACGCTGCTGCTACCCCTTTCGTGTGAACCATTCCATTTGATTACACACACTGCTTAAATGCCGCCGCAAGATAATGCCGCGTCGACACAGATTCAAGACGCTCGTGTGCACCTGGCCTAAAGTGTAAAATATTTTCGTCAGTTGTGAACGTAGGTTTGCTTTAAAACAGATGACTCACGTTGGTCCTAAAACGCACGAATAAAACAATACATAAATCACACACATTGTTATAGATGTCCTGTTGTGTCTGCAGAGAACCGTATGTCGAAGCGCCGGCGGCGCGGCGGTGGACGACATGAACACCTTTGGGAGGGTTGTTTTTGTTTACTGCCAACCATATCCATATCCTGCTTATTTGACTTATCACTATTGGATTATTGAATTTCCTCTAGAAGCGAGCTATTCGTAGAACCACAAAAACTTTATTATATGTTTTCGTCTGAGTTTTTTTTTTTTGTTTTGATAAAAGAATTTCTTAAATAAAGTGTTTGAAAAGTTGAATGTCAATTTTTAAAATGAAGAACATAATAGTGCATATTGATTAAAATGATTCAGTTGTAATAAATAACTAATTACAACAATTACACCTATCCTAATTGGAAATTATTTACTAATCCATTTCTCATTGGCATTATTAGAATTACAGTATAGAAAAGAGCAAACACTAGCTCTAGTAAAAGATAGTCTAATTTTACTGAAGTCTTGGCAATTATTAATCGTTCAGGAATACTTTTTGGCCAACTGGTGGACAACGACAGGTCTCTTACATTAACTCAGGTCTTAGTGTTAAGTAAAACAAACGTAAGACAGAAAACGCCATTAGACCAGAAGCGCTGGAAATACCTTTGATACCTTTAATGAAATGGCGACCTGATTCAATAGGTCGTTTAAAGCCAAGTATGAATGAGAGATGAGTGGACAAGACTGTTAATTGATAGCCCAACAGCCAATGGTATCTAGGGACCTACAGTTTAACGTGGGATCCGAACCACAATTTTGACCTCTTATATACGAATTGGTCTAATGAAAGGTTGCACAAATACGGTAACACCAATGAGTTAATAGATAGTTTAGTTGAGTTACATCCCTGGCTGCTCCAAGGAGAGCAACTAACATGAATGAGTATATTTCAATAATGAAACTACTTTTTAAGCAAAGGAATAAGTTGAACGGAATTCATGCAAATTTTGAGATCGAACTGTGAATGTGGTCAAAGATATTGATCATCGATTTATGACTTTGTCTTCATCATAAAACATAACTCGTTCTGATTATTACAACCTATTAACTTTGTTAGACATATATTTAAGTAAATTGTTTTGCAAAACAATACGTTGATAGACGTACTTGATAGACTTGCTGATACGTACGTTGATAGACGTACGTATTTTACCGATACATACAAATAAAAACTCCTTTCCGATAAAATTATGAATTTCTGCAGAAAACTATTTTAGACAGCTATGCTATATGATACACAGTATAGCCTAGTTGGTATTACACTAAATAATAAACGAAGGTGCAGTGCAACCAATGTATTCGGTTCTGTATACATTGGTGTAACTCAAGATATATTCCATGTATAGTTGTTTTATTTTAGATATTTAGAATTTTTAACTAGTTTTGAAATTTCTTGGTGTCCGCCTGCCGTGTAATTTTACTGAGCGGAACTCCTATACTACACTCTGGCTTTTTATTTACACGTAATCCTCCGGAACGGCCGGAGTGATCCTCACGAAATTTTGCTCGGTCATAGGAACCATCCATGGGAAGGTATAAATCTGAAATGGTCCAAATCGGACATAAGGGTTTTGCCCTACGGCCCTTTAAAGTTACCATGTTATTTGAAAAGGAGAAATATTTTATTTGGTTTGTTTACTGTGTGTTGATTATACAGCTGTTATAAGAATCAAATTTAACTGCAGACTGTTACTATCAGCTGTTTGTGAATGCAGTAGTTTTATGTGAAATTGTTGTTTTGTTTATTTTAGTGGTTTGTTTGCCTTTGTACGTGAATGAAATGCCACGTTTATGGAGAGGAGGTGCAAAAATATTGATCAACGCACCATTTAAATTGTAAACATATAATCCCGTCGCAGCAAACCTGGTACTCAAAAATTATTCGAGTATTTGCAGATTTTTGGCGAGTAAGCGCAGCAAACAACCTAAATTGACCCCGACGAGTGAGCGTAGCGAACGACCTCACTTGAATTACCTATAAAACATTTGCTATTATTGATTTAAAAAATAGTCGCTCCGCTCAATATATGGCAAGCAGACAACTTCATTGTATATATGCCTAGTTTATGGAGGGACTATCTGAAAGAGCCTGAACACAGACCGAGTACTTACATAATACTTAAAAGTGAAATGTAAAGTATAAGTATCAAGCTGATGCCTCAAATCCTATATGGTGAGTTCTTGATAAGTGTAAGTTTAAAATCAATAAAAGGAAAGACTTTCTGAAGTTCAGAATATTTCTAACTAAGAAAATATCGGATCCGATGAGACACAGGAAATATCAGGAAATAAATACAGTGGCGGATTTACCACTAGGCCGACTAGGCCCTGGCCTAGGGCCGCGGGCTGCAGGGGGGCCGCACGGAGTCCCAAATATACATATATTTTTTAAGGATGCACTTGCACGGTAAAGATGAACATCAGCTTTGAGCCCTGCTTATTTAGCAGACTATTTTAGTTGAAAACCCGTAAATTCACAATACAACAGAGAGGCTTTGGTGAAGTCATTGTGGCATTGTGGCGTCTGCTGTTTTCCATTCCTCCAAGGTGATCATGAGCTACCTTTAGGTTAAGTCACATTCATATTGGTGGCAACACTGAACGACGACGCAGCGGCCCCTTTGGGCTTTTTATTATAACTAACTGAAGTTACCTCTCTGTGTCTAAAAAGTACACCGCCTTCCCCTTGATATTTTTTGCTTTTGTATTTATCAAAATTGTATATCAAAATTTTGTGTACCATAAGTATCAAAATTCAGAAAGCAACACATTTGTACCAATATAGTAATATTAACAAAGTAATTCAGATCAATAAGGACCCCATTGTACCTACACTATAAAATACAGTTTGGTAAAGTTGAGTCCCACCAACAGCAATTTGACCAACGTAACTGACATAACATCCCTAAAATACAGCGGAACGCTTTTTACAAACTTTTGAACAGAGAGTAGTGACTCCAGTTATAGCATAGATCCATTGACTATCCATAGATATAGTCAATGATAAAGCATAATGGGTCCCATTAAATAAATAAATACATTTATTCACCTCAGACATGTAAACATGCGTTAGGCATACTCTAACTTAAATTTATAATACATAGGTTTTGTATGCTAATTTTTTCATATGGTTTCTTCTTTTTCATCAATATAAATTCTTTGTTTTCTTCTTTTTTTCAAGTGAATATAAAGGTTCTTCCTCAAGTAAATTTTTTAACACTTTCAATTCCCCACCCCCATTTAACAGCTGGATAATCCAGCATCTTTTCAAGACGAGCTCGTTCTCAGAGATCAGAGTGTACACATACAATTAATTACACTTTACTCGTACCAGAGCATAGAATAAAAAATTAAGGACGATTTTAGCTTAATTTGAGGATTTTAGTATCATACTTCGCTCAGTGATGAGGGGGGGGGGAGGAGGGTCCCACAGAAAAGTTGGCCTAGGGCCCCAACGTTCGTAAATCCGCCACTGAATAAATAATCTCTGATACATGATATGTTAGTTTTGCGAGGAAACCACGCTCTTGGCATAAAACTTGTTTACTTCACAGCTGATTACAGGGGAGTAACATTCTGACTTTTGATGGCGACGTACTCTCCCACCCTCACGATTATTTACCTAATCATCAGTTGGATGTTGATGAAAACAAATTGAATAAATAACATACTTCAGATTAGTTGGTCCGTTGAGAGGATAGGATGGAAATACCCCTGATGTACAGAACAATTTGTAAATTTCTTTATCCGGCCAAGTCACATGATCCCAAAATAAGAATTGTATGTAATTACTAACTATTGCACAAGGTTTCCACGGAAAAGTTCATAAGTTTTCATTGATTTTAAACTGTAATAATGAAAAAGAGTTGTTTTTACGGGAAAGGAGATTTTAGGTTAAAATCCATTTTTTTAGCTTATCAAAACTAGTAGATATAGAAGGCCGGTTCTGGGCCACTCGTAGTTTTTTTTTATGACTTTTTGCTTCATATGACCACTTTTTTTGCTTCATATGACCACTTTTTTTGCTTCGTATGACCGCTTTTGCTTCAAATGACCACTTTTTGCTTCAAATGACCACTTTTGCTTCAAATGACCACTTTTGCTTCAAATGACCACTTTTTGCTTCAAATGACCACTTTTTGCTTCAAATGACCACTTTTTGAATATAATCCAGGGAACACTCGTAGTTTTTTTTGAGCGCCTTCAGCTTCAAATTGACTGGTTTTTGACCGGATTCTGGCCGGTTTTGGTCAAATATCAGCCCATTTCAGGGCATTTTTCAGGATTTCAGACAGTGATTTCAAGGAGCATTTTGAATTTAATCCAGGGAACTATGAGATGCACTCTTAAGTTAACTATAGTTTTTAAATGAAAAGTTACCGACTCCCCTTGTGGTGAATCTAATCCAGAAATTAATCCAAGGAAGTGTGAGAACTCCTAAGTTAACCCTATGTAAATGAAAAGATACCGGTTTTCGGTGATTTTGGCCTACTTTTTTGTCAACTTTCCAACATTTTTCAGGATTTCCGATCCATAAAAATTGATATTGAAAGGTGAATTGCCCAACATCCCAGCCCCCTATAAAATTAACTTTAATTGCAATTTTACCTACAAAGACACATTTTTAGGCCAAAATTCTCCAATTTTTAACCCACTTTAACCTCTTAAGATCTAATTCCTAAGGCCCAAGGCAGTAGACAAGCCCTACAACTAAGATGTTAACCTAAGGCCTTGCACCTGAGTCCAAAACCCTAAAACCAAGCAGCTAAGGATTTGACCTGTGAATAGGGCCTATTAGCCAACAGCCTAAACCTAATGTGTTGGCACTAAGATGTAAACCTAAGGCCTTGCACCTGAGTCCAAAGCCCTAAAAGCTAGCAGCTAAGGATTTGACCTGTGAATAGGGCCTATTAGCCAACAGCGTAAACCTAATGTGTTGGCACTAAGATGTAATCCTAAGGCCTTGCACCTGAGTCCAAACCCCTAAAACCTAGCAGCTAAGGATTTGACCTGTGAATAGGGCCTATTAGCCAACAGCCTAAACCTAATGTGTTGGCACTAAGAGATAAACCTAAGGCCTTGCACCTGAGTCCAAAGTCCTAACAGCTAGCAGCTAAGGCTTTGACCTGTGAATAGGGCCTATTATCCATCAGCGTAGGCCTAATGTGCTGGACCTAAGATCTAAACCTAAACCCTTGTACCTGAGTCCAAAACGATAAAACCTAGCAGCTGAGGATTTGACCTGTGAATAGGGCCTATTAGCCAACAGCCTAAACCTAATGTGTTGGCACTAAGATGTAAACCTAAGGCCTTGCACCTGAGTCCAAAGCCCTAAAAGCTAGCAGCTAAGGATTTGACCCTGTGAATAGGGCCTATTAGCCAACAGCGTAAACCTAATGTGTTGGCACTAAGATGTAATCCTAAGGCCTTGCACCTGAGTCCAAAGCCCTAAAAGCTAGCAGCTAAGGATTTGACCTGTGAATAGGGCCTATTAGCCAACAGCCTAAACCTAATGTGTTGGACATAAGATCTAAGCCTAAGGCCTTACACATGGTTCCTAAGATGAAATGCCTTGGACTTAGGTCCTAAAACCTAGCAGCTAATGCTTTGACCTGTGAATAGGACCTATTTGCGTTTAGCTTAGACCTAATGTGTTGGACCAAAAATCTAAACCTCAGGCCTTGCAGTTGAGTCCAAAACCCTAAAACTTAGCAGCTAAGGATTTGACCTGTGAATAGTACCTATTAGCAAACAGCCTAAACCTAATGTGTTGGAACTAAGATGTAATCCTAAGCCCTTGCACCTGAGTCCAAAACCCTAAAACCTAGCAGCTAAGGATTTTACCTGTGAATAGGGCTTATTATCCATCAGCGTAGGCCTAATGTGCTGGACCTAAGATCTAAACCTAAGCCCTTGCACCTGAGTCCAAAACCCTAAAACCTAGCAGCTAAGGATTTGACCTGTGAATAGTACCTATTAGCAAACAGCCTAAACCTAATGTGTTGGAACTAAGATGTAATCCTAAGCCCTTGCACATGAGTCCAAAACCCTAAAACCTAGCAGCTAAGGATTTGACCTGTGAATCAGGGCCTATTATCCATCAGCGTAGGCCTAATGTGCTGGACCTAAGATCTAAACCTAAGCCCTTGCACCTGAGTCCAAAACCCTAAAACCTAGCAGCTAAGGCTTTGACCTGTGAATAGGACCTATTAGGTAACATCATAGACCTAATGTTTTGGGGCTAAGAATGTAAACCTAAGGCCTTGCACCTGAGTCCAAAGCCCTAAAACCTAGCAGCTAAGGCTTTAACCTGTGAATAGGACCTATTACCCAACAGCTTAGACCTAATGTGTTGAACCTAAAGTCTAAACCTAAGGCCTTGCAACTGAGTAAAAAGCTAATAAACCTAGTGGCTAAAGCTTTGACCTGTGTATAAGACCTATCAGCCCCCAGCCAGGACCTAATGTGTTGGGACTAAGATGTAAACATAAGGCCTGACACCTTAGTACAAAGCCATAAAACCTTAAGATCTAAAAACTTACAAGGGGGCCGCGATTCACAGCCCCCCATGAATTGAGCAAACATTAGGCAACGAGGTCTTTTTTCTTTGAATATGAAATTATGATCAGAAATGGTTATCAGATTCAGATTGGAGTATTTGAAGACCAACCTCCATCCATCTTACCCAACTCCTAACTACCGCATGGACTTGACCCAAGACCTAAGGCTATACACCGTAGGCTTTAAGGATCTTAGCCCCAAGACCGAGGCCATAGAGTTAAGACCTGAATATTTACAAGGGGGGCCGCGATTCACAGCCCCCCCTGAAAAGACACTGTAGTCTAAACCTAATACCTAATACACCGTGGTCTAGGCTTTTAGGTTTTTAGACCAAAGACCTACTACACCATGGTCTAGACCCAAGATCTAAGGTCTGTGGTCTAGGCTTCAGGTTCTAAGCCCCAAGATTTAAGGCCTGCATAGGCATTTAGGTTCTTAGCCTCCAGATCTAAGGCCCGTAATCTAGGCCTTTAGGTTCTTGAATCCAACACCTAGGACCCTACATCATGGTCTAGACCCTAAACCTAAGGCCTGTGATCTAGGTCTCTAAGTTCTCCTCAAGACATAAGGCCCTACACCATGGTCTAAAACCAAGACCTAAGGTTCGTTGTGTAGGCTTTTAGGTTCTTATACCCAAGACATAAGGCCCTACACCAGGGTCTAGAACCAAGATCTAAGGTCCGTGGTCTAGGCTTTTAGGTTCTTATACCCAAGTCCTAAGGCCCTACACCAGGGTCTAAAACCAAGATCTAAGGTCCGTGGTCTAGGCTTTTAGGTTCTTATACCCAAGACCTAAGGTCCGTGGTCTAGGCTTTTAGGTTCTTATACCCAAGTCCTAAGGCACTACACCAGGGTCTAGAACCAAGCTAAGAAACCTCGGGATGTGGCCTTAGGTCCAGGTTCTACTCCATGGGTGTAGGGTCTTAGGTCTTAGGTCTAAGAACTTAAAGGCCGACTTTCTTCTAAGTATAGACAAATTAACCACTGCATACGGTTAAGAGAAATACTAGACCATGGTGTAAGGCCTTTGGTCTTAGGGTCTAAGAACCTAGGACTTACCTTTAGCTATAGATGAAACAACCACAACTGCAAAACGGTTTATGCCGAGTACATACTAGACCATGGTGTAAGGCCTTTGGTCTTAGGGTCTAAGAACTTAGGACTTTCCTCTAGCTATAGATGAAACAACCACAACTGCACATGGCTTATGCCGAGTACTAGACCGTGGTATAAGACCTTTGGTCTTAGGGTCTAAGAACTTAGAGGCCGACTTACCTCTAGAAATAGATGAAACAACCACAACTGCAAACGGTTTATGCCGAGTACTAGACCACAGTGTAAGGCCTTTGGTCTTAGGGTCTAGATCATGGTGAAGGACCTTAGCTCATGGGTCTAGACCTAGTCGTAGGGCCTTAAGTATTGGGTCTAGACCACGGTGTCTCTTCGGGGATCGTGAATTGTGATTAACTTGTAAGTTTTCAAGTCTTAACTCTATGGTTTTAGGTCTTGGGTCTAAGAGCTTTAAAGCCTAGCCCACGGTGTAGGGCCTTAGGTCTTGGGTGTAAGAACCTAAAAGCCTAGACTATGGTGTATGGCCTTAGGTCATGGGTCTAAGTACTTAAAAGCCTAGACCATGGTGTATGGCCTTAGGTCTTGGGTCTAAGTACTTAAAAGCCTAGAAAACGGTTTATGGCCGTAGGTCTTGGGTCTAAGTACTTAAAAGCCTAGACCAGGGTGTATGGCCTTAGGTCTTAAGTCTAGCCCATGCGGACCGCCTTAGGCATTGAGATTAAGTGCTTAAAAGCCTAGCCCACGGTTTATGACTTTGGGTCTTGGAATAAGTACTTAAAAGCCTAGACCAGTGTGTCTTGAGTCCTAGTTGGGTCTTGAGTCTAACCCATGTGGACCGCCTTAGGGCTTGAGTCTAGGAGCTTAAAAGCATAGACCAGGGTTTATGGCCTTAGGTCTTGGGTATAAGAGCTTAAAAGCCTAGACCACGGTGTAGGGCCTTAGGTCTTGGGTCTAAATACTTACAAGCCTAGACCAGGGTGTATGGCCTTAGGTCTTGGGTCTAAGTACTTAAAAGCATAGACCATGGTGTATGGCCTTAGGTCTTGGGTCTAAGTACTTAAAAGCCTAGACCACGGTGTATGGCCTTAGGGTCTTGAGTCTAAGAGCTTAAAAGCCTAGAAAACGGTTTATGGCCTTAGGTCTTGGGTCTAAGTACTTAAAAGCCTAGACCAGGGTGTATGGCCTTAGGTCTTGGGTCTAAGAGCTTAAAACCCTAACTCGCGGTATATGGCTTTAGGTCTTGAGTCTAAGAGCTTAGGTCTTGGGTCTATGAACCTAAAGGCCTAGTCCACGGGTCTTAGGACTTGGGTCTAAGAACCTAAAGGCCTAATCAAAGGACCTTAGGTCTTGGTTCTAGCCTATGGTGTAGGGCCTTAGGTCTTGGGTATAAGCACCTAAAAGCCTAGACCACGGTCCTGAGATCTTGGTTCTACACCCTGGTTTAGGGCCTTAGGACTTGAGTATAAGAACCTAAAAGCCTTGACCACGGACCTTAGATCTTGGTTCTAGACCCTGGTGTAGTAGGACTTGGGTATAAGAACCTAAAAGCCTAGACCACGGACCTTAGATCTTGGTTTTAGACCCTGGTGTAGGGCCTTAGGACTTGGGTATAAGAAACTAAAAGCCTAGACCACGGACCTTAGATCTTGGTTCTAGACCCTGGTGTAGGGCCTTAGGACTTGGGTATAAGAACCTAAAAGCCTAGACCACGGACCTTAGATCTTGGTTCTAGACCCTGGTGTAGGGCCATAGGACTTGGGTATTAGAACCTAAAAGCCTACACAACAGACCTTACGTCTTGGGTATAAGAACCTAGAAGCCTAGACCACGGACCTTAGATCTTGGTTCTAGACCCTGGTGTAGGGCCTTAGGACTTGGGTATAAGAAACTAAAAGCCTAGACCACGGACCTTAGATCTTAGTTCTAGACCCTGGTGTAGGGCCTTAGGACTTGGGTATAAGAACCTAAAAGCCTAGACCGCGGACCTTAGATCTTGGTTCTAGACCCTGTTGTAGGGCCTTAGGACTTGGGTATAAGAACCTAAAAGCCTAGACCACGGACCTTAGATCTTGGTTCTAGACCCTGGTGTAGGGCCTTAGGTCTTGGGTATAAGAACCTAAAAGCCTACACAACGGACCTTAGGTCTTGGTTTTAGACCCTGGTGTAGGGCCTTAGGACTTTCGTATAAGAAGCTAAAAGCCTAGACTACGGACCTTAAATCTTGGTTCTAGACCCTGGTGTAGGGCCTTAGGACTTGGCTGTAAGAACCTAAAAGCCTAGACTACGGACCTTAGATCTTGGTTCTAGACCCTGGTGTAGGGCCTTAGGACTTGGGTATTAGAATCTAAAAGCCTAGACCACGGACCTTAGATCTTGGTTCTAGACCCTGGTGTAGGGCCTTAAGACTTGGGTATAAGAACCTAAAAGCCTGGACCACGGACCTTAGATCTTGGTTCTAGACCCTGGTGTAGTGCCTTAGGACTTGGGTATAAGAACCTAAAAGCCTAGACCACGGACATTAGATCTTGGTTTTAGACCCTGGTGTAGGGCCTTAGGACTTGGGTATAAGAACCTAAAAGCCTGGACCACGGACCTTAGATCTTGGTTCTAGACCCTGTGTAGGGAATTAGGACTTGGGTATAAGAACCTAAAAGCCTAGACCACGGACCTTAGATCTTGGTTTTAGACCCTGGTGTAGGGCCTTAGGACTTGGGTATAAGAACCTAAAAGCCTGTACCACGGACCTTAGGTCTTGGTTCTAGACCCTTTTGTAGGGCCTTAGGACTTGGGTATAAGAACGTAAAAGCCTAGACCACGGACCTTAGATCTTGGTTCTAGTCCCTTTTGTAGGGCCTTAGGACTTGGTGTATAAGAACCTAAAGGCCTAGACCACGGACCTTAGGTCTTGGTTCTAGACCCTGGTGTAGGGCCTTAAGACTTGGGTATAAGAACCTAAAAGCCTGGACCACGGACCTTAGATCTTGGTTCTAGACCCTGGTGTAGGGCCTTAGGACTTGGGTATAAGAACCTAAAAGCCTAGACCACGGACCTTAGATCTTGGTTTTAGACCCTGGTGTAGGGCCTTAGGACTTGGGTATAAGAACCTAAAAGCCTGGACCACGGACCTTAGATCTTGGTTCTAGACCCTGGTGTAGGGCCTTAGGACTTGGGTATAAGAAATTAAAAGCCTAGACCACGGACCTTAGATCTTGGTTTTAGACCCTGGTGTAGGGCCTTAGGACTTGGGTATAAGAACCTAAAAGCCTGGACCACGGACCTTAGGTCTTGGTTCTAGACCCTTTTGTAGGGCCTTAGGACTTGGGTATAAGAACGTAAAAGCCTAGACCACGGACCTTAGATCTTGGTTCTAGACCCTGGTGTAGGGCCTTAGGACTTGGGTATAAGAACCTAAAAGCCTAGACCGCGGACCTTAGGTCTTGGGTATAAGAACCTAAAAGCCTAGACCACGGACCTTAGATCTTGGTTTTAGACCCTGGTGTAGGGCCTTAGGACTTGGGTATAAGAACCTAAAAGCCTAGACCACGGACCTTAGATCTTGGTTCTAGACCCTGGTGTAGGGCCTTATGTCTTGGGTATAAGAACCTAAAAGCCTACACAACGGACCTTAGGTCTTGGTTTTAGACCATGGTGTAGGGCCTTATGTCTTGAGGAGAACTTAGAGACCTAGATCACAGGCCTTAGGTTTAGGGTCTAGACCATGATGTAGGGTCCTAGGTGTTGGATTCAAGAACCTAAAGGCCTAGATTACGGGCCTTAGATCTGGAGGCTAAGAACCTAAATGCCTATGCAGGCCTTAAATCTTGGGGCTTAGAACCTGAAGCCTAGACCACAGACCTTAGATCTTGGGTCTAGACCATGGTGTAGTAGGTCTTTGGTCTAAAAACCTAAAAGCCTAGACCACGGTGTATTAGGTATTAGGTTTAGACTACAGTGTCTTTTCAGGGGGGGCTGTGAATCGCGGCCCCCTTGTAAATATTCAGGTCTTAACTCTATGGCCTCGGTCTTGGGGCTAAGATCCTTAAAGCCTACGGTGTATAGCCTTAGGTCTTGGGTCAAGTCCATGCGGTAGTTAGGAGTTGGGTAAGATGGATGGAGGTTGGTCTTCAAATACTCCAATCTGAATCTGATAACCATTTCTGATCATAATTTCATATTCAAAGAAAAAAGACCTCGTTGCCTAATGTTTGCTCAATTCATGGGGGGCTGTGAATCGCGGCCCCCTTGTAAGTTTTTAGATCTTAAGGTTTTATGGCTTTGTACTAAGGTGTCAGGCCTTATGTTTACATCTTAGTCCCAACACATTAGGTCCTGGCTGGGGGCTGATAGGTCTTATACACAGGTCAAAGCTTTAGCCACTAGGTTTATTAGCTTTTTACTCAGTTGCAAGGCCTTAGGTTTAGACTTTAGGTTCAACACATTAGGTCTAAGCTGTTGGGTAATAGGTCCTATTCACAGGTTAAAGCCTTAGCTGCTAGGTTTTAGGGCTTTGGACTCAGGTGCAAGGCCTTAGGTTTACATCTTAGCCCCAAAACATTAGGTCTATGCTGTTACCTAATAGGTCCTATTCACAGGTCAAAGCCTTAGCTGCTAGGTTTTAGGGTTTTGGACTCAGGTGCAAGGGCTTAGGTTTAGATCTTAGGTCCAGCACATTAGGCCTACGCTGATGGATAATAGGCCCTATTCACAGGTCAAATCCTTAGCTGCTAGGTTTTAGGGTTTTGGACTCATGTGCAAGGGCTTAGGATTACATCTTAGTTCCAACACATTAGGTTTAGGCTGTTTGCTAATAGGTACTATTCACAGGTCAAATCCTTAGCTGCTAGGTTTTAGGGTTTTGGACTCAGGTGCAAGGGCTTAGGTTTAGATCTTAGGTCCAGCACATTAGGCCTACGCTGATGGATAATAGGCCCTATTCACAGGTCAAATCCTTAGCTGCTAGGTTTTAGGGTTTTGGACTCAGGTGCAAGGGCTTAGGATTACATCTTAGTTCCAACACATTAGGTTTAGGCTGTTTGCTAATAGGTACTATTCACAGGTCAAATCCTTAGCTGCTAAGTTTTAGGGTTTTGGACTCAAGTGCAAGGCCTGAGGTTTAGATTTTTGGTCCAACACATTAGGTCTAAGCTAAACGCAAATAGGTCCTATTCACAGGTCAAAGCCTTAGCTGCTAGGTTTTAGGACCTAAGTCCAAGGCATTTCATCTTAGGAACCATGTGTAAGGCCTTAGGCTTAGATCTTATGTCCAACACATTAAGTTTAGGCTGTTGGCTAATAGGCCCTATTCACAGGTCAAATCCTTAGCTGCTAGCTTTTAGGGCTTTGGACTCAGGTGCAAGGCCTTAGGATTACATCTTAGTGCCAACACATTAGGTTTACGCTGTTGGCTAATAGGCCCTATTCACAGGGTCAAATCCTTAGCTGCTAGCTTTTAGGGCTTTGGACTCAGGTGCAAGGCCTTAGGTTTACATCTTAGTGCCAACACATTAGGTTTAGGCTGTTGGCTAATAGGCCCTATTCACAGGTCAAATCCTTAGCTGCTAGGTTTTATCGTTTTGGACTCAGGTACAAGGGTTTAGGTTTAGATCTTAGGTCCAGCACATTAGGCCTACGCTGATGGATAATAGGCCCTATTCACAGGTCAAAGCCTTAGCTGCTAGCTGTTAGGACTTTGGACTCAGGTGCAAGGCCTTAGGTTTATCTCTTAGTGCCAACACATTAGGTTTAGGCTGTTGGCTAATAGGCCCTATTCACAGGTCAAATCCTTAGCTGCTAGGTTTTAGGGGTTTGGACTCAGGTGTGCAAGGCCTTAGGATTACATCTTAGTGCCAGCACATTAGGTTTACGCTGTTGGCTAATAGGCCCTATTCACAGGTCAAATCCTTAGCTGCTAGCTTTTAGGGCTTTGGACTCAGGTGCAAGGCCTTAGGTTTACATCTTAGTGCCAACACATTAGGTTTAGGCTGTTGGCTAATAGCCCTATTCACAGGTCAAATCCTTAGCTGCTTGGTTTTAGGGTTTTGGACTCAGGTGCAAGGCCTTAGGTTAACATCTTAGTTGTAGGGCTTGTCTACTGCCTTGGGCTTTAGGAATTAGATCTTAAGAGGTTAAACTGGGTTAAAAATTGGAGAATTTTGGCCTAAAAATGTGTCTTTGTAGGTAAAATTGCAATTAAAGTTAATTTTATAGGGGGCTGGGATGTTGGGCAATTCACCTTTCAATATCAATTTTTATGGATCGGAAATCCTGAAAAATGTTGGAAAGTTGACAAAAAAGTAGGCCAAAATCACCGAAAACCGGTATCTTTTCATTTACATAGGGTTAACTTAGGAGTTCTCACACTTCCTTGGATTAATTTCTGGATTAGATTCACCACAAGGGGAGTCGGTAACTTTTCATTTAAAAACTATAGTTAACTTAAGAGTGCATCTCATAGTTCCCTGGATTAAATTCAAAATGCTCCTTGAAATCACTGTCTGAAATCCTGAAAAATGCCCTGAAATGGGCTGATATTTGACCAAAACCGGCCAGAATCCGGTCAAAAACCAGTCAATTTGAAGCTGAAGGCGCTCAAAAAAAACTACGAGTGTTCCCTGGATTATATTCAAAAAGTGGTCATTTGAAGCAAAAAAGTGGTCATTTGAAGCAAAAAGTGGTCATTTGAAGCAAAAGTGGTCATTTGAAGCAAAAGTGGTCATTTGAAGCAAAAAGTGGTCATTTGAAGCAAAAGCGGTCATACGAAGCAAAAAAAGTGGTCATATGAAGCAAAAAAAGTGGTCATATGAAGCAAAAAGTCATAAAAAAAAACTACGAGTGGCCCAGAACCGGCCTTCTATATCTACTAAAACTTTAACTGGCCAAAACTACAGGAAGGCAAAATTATTCGATTAAGATGAAATTATAATGTGGCAGGAAAACCTGGGTTAGCAGCGCAGAAAATAGTTAAAAATCAATAGTTTCATCCACACCAAATTTTGTAAATTTTCTTCAGTAGCAGCAGGAGCAATAGTAAGAATTTGAAAAATTGTTTACAATCAATAAAAATAATCTTACAACCAATCAAATGTTTCTTAAATGAAATAACGGACCGCAAAAAATAGACCCCGACTTTTAGAAACACAGTTTATACTTAAGAAAACATCATCACGAAAAAATTAGGCCTATAACTACTTTGTTGGTAGTGAATCAATATCATTAACAAAATGTATTTTGGAACGATTAAAGAAGTTTTTAAGGGCAAATATTTTTTGCTGAAGACAATCAATAGAGCCCTTACACGCTCGTAATCACGAGATGGTTATATGAATGCTGGGCGACGTCTCATGAGTACAGTAATCCAGTGATTACAGGTTGATACATCATTCAATTAGAAAATGGGGCTTGCCCACTTCATCCTTTGCATGCAATGATCAAAAGCTTCAATAATGAATAAACATAGATTAAAGTTAACATGAAAAGATTTCTTGTGCAAAACTATTTCAAATAAACTGTCCATCCACTCCACGAGATCGCAGCTAGGGCAATTTTTTATTTGAAATTAGCACAGCAATCCATTTGGCGATACTTTATCGTTTTGGCTGGAAGCCGACCTGTAAAACGCGCACATGTCAATTTTTTCATAAATTACGGGAACACGCTTAAAGTTTGCACTCAAGGCTTACAGTATTATACAAATACTGTTGCATATTGCATTATTTATTGAATGCCGGCCGTAAAAAAAGACGAACTGACGGATAATTTAGGTTTATGACTACATAGGAAGATGTATAATCCCGCATTTCTATTTCTTGATGTAACTTTAATTAGTCGCAAAACAAGAAATGAGTTAAAATAAAACACGTTAAATTAGTGCTGCATTTCATAATTAGGACTTTCCAAATGCAAAGAACTTTGTTTCAATGAATGATAGTTTTTATTTCTCTAGCCAAATAATCTATGGAAATTTTTGTTTGCAGCAAGTTGAACAAATTTAGTAGAATGGGCATCAAAGTTTAGTAAAAGTATAGGTAAGTAGCCTACACGCGACTATGATTTCGCATGTAGCCTAGTAACTGTAGTCTATGTCATTATGAGCTAGCTTGCTGACTGGAAATGTTTTAAGATGATTTAAATTAGTGAGAGGACCGGGATGAACTAACTTTTCCTCGGTAAACTTGTAATAAGCCTACTTGTAAGACGAAGTCGTTCGTTCCGCTCACTTGCGTCAGGCCAAATGGTTTAAATTTAACTAGTCTGCTCGGTGCTCAAAATCGAGCAATTTATTTTGATACAATACAAAAGCAGCATTTAGTTCTAAATCAACGACACCCGAAGAATCCAATGTTGTGAATATCTAGTAATCACAAAAACTACACGTATTTACAGATGTACATTAACAGATGTTTAAAATGTTCAACCCAAACCAAATGTTATTCTAATGGAAAATTTTCAAATTTAATTTGTGGATAGCGCTCTTATTTTAAGCCTGATTCTCATCAATTTTTGGCGGAAACAACTACAGACCAAGAACTCAGCGACACCAAAAACTTGAAAATCGTAGGAGGAGTTCTCTACACAAAAAAAAAAACCCCTTAGTGTACTAGGTATAAAATTATTGCTAGGGTTGTCTGCTTGCAATATTGAGCGGAGCGACTATTTTTTAAACCAATAATAGCAAATGTTTTATAGGTAATTCAAGTGAGCTCGTCGATTTAGTTCGTTCGCTGCGCTCATTCACCTTTTGGGCCGGCTCATTCGCTGCACACACTTGTCGCCAGATTTAGGTTGTTCGCTGCGCTTACTCGCCACAAGTCTGCAATACTCTAATAATTTTTGATTACGCAGGTTTGCTGCGACGGGCTATTATATGTTTACAAGATATTATATGGTGCGTGGTCCAATATTTGCACCTCCTCTCCGTAAACATGACATTTCATTCACGTAAACAAACCACTAAAATAAATTAAACAACAATTTCACATAAAACTACTGTATTCACAAACAGCTGATAGTAACAGTCTGCAGTTAAATTTGATCCTTATAACAGCTGTATAACCAACACACAGTAAAAAAACCAAATAAAATATTTCTCCTATTAAAATAACATGGTAACTTTAAATGGCCGTAGGGCAGAACCCCTATGTCCGATTTGGACCATTTCAGATTTATACCTTCCCATAGATGGTTACTATGACCGAGCAAAATTTCGTGAGGATCACTCCAGCCGTTCAAGAGGAGTACTTGTAAATAAAAAGCCAGAGTGTAGTATAGGAGCTTCGCTCGCTCCGCTCAATTAAATAGAGTTTAGATAGATAATGACTTGATGAGCTACAGTTATCAGCTGATTTTCAATTTAGTAATTCCCATAAGAATAACATAAACTACGCATTTTGAAGGGCTGTAGGGCGAAAATCAAAATTTTCTCAGTCATCGGTCCAGCTCGAATCGATTCCTTGTGGCCAAAATCCCCATAAAAAATACATGGAGGAGTGATGAATTGCCGTGCAAACAGTACCTGTTTTAGAGTATAAAATCAACAAATTGTGATATAGTGTAAGAAACCTATCTGTAAGAATTACTTTATTTTATGCGACCAAAGCAAAGGCTTTTTGCCATCAAACCGTTTTCATTAAGTATGCGTTGCCTAATTGCCTAACCCAAATCAAATTTTCAGGGTTTTTTTAGTTCAAAGGCAGGCGGCAACTCTCACCTCTTCTGCGGCTCGGTGAAGAGGTTCCGGTAGGCGGTGCTGAGGAGGCCGAACGCTACCACGAACAGCAGTAGCTCCCGGTAGATGAGCTTGTAGAGCGACCCGCGCCACATGAACAGCAGCCGGGTGAAGCCGCCCGAGGTGGAGGACGCAACCTCGTACTGGTAACTCACCGTCATGGCGATACCCCACAACAACTACAACTCGTCCGATCAACCTGTGAAAAGTCTCCCCCGAGCGTCAACGATCCATCACAGAAGTCTCACCACAGTTAAAGGTCTAGCAGTGGCATCCAGTTCCACGGAAAAGTCTTGCCACTCTTGAAAAATTTGTCATTAAATGCTTCATCGCTGAAGAAACATCATTATCACTATAAAAAGTCTCCACAATTTTGAATTTTTTACCGAAATAGTATGAAAGATTCAGTACCTAATCAAAAGTGTCTTCACTATTAGTAAAGGCTCGTCACCTTTATAACGACATTCAAAGAGCAATCCGCACCACTTGTTATTCCTTTATCACTTACGAAACCGTTCGCTAGACAAATCTTATCGCAACGTACTTTGCAAATGATATGGCTTCTCTACAAGATTTTATTTGTTTTTCAGTTCCAGAATCATTTTGGATCTTTGTTGACAGTATCGCCGAAGCACCGGTGGTCCCCGCGCCGCCGCCGCCCCCGCCTCTACCTCTTGTCCGCGCCACGGTCACAGCCCGACTGTGCCCACGTCTTGAGCGCCGCCGCCGCCGCCGCGTGCGGTGCTGTGTCGTCGCCCGCTGCCTGGCTTGTTTTCGGATTTCCTCCTCTACCCGGGACGGCTTCACCTGTTGCCAACATATTCTTTTCCCTCTCGGAAATATTCGTGGTGTAAAATCACTAATTCTTAATTAGTGGGTATTTTAAGAAGCAAATTAATGCTTTTGATGAGAGATATGGGGTTTTATGAAAATTTGAAAATTATCTAATTAACATTATATAAAATTGTACTTGAAGAAGTAAATACCTTAATAGACCTAATCACATTTATTTTTTGAATGAAATTTAAAATCTGTTTTTTAATCAATTGTACAGCCAAGGTATACTAAGTATTACTTGAACTTGACTTCTCTGTGTTGCTATGAAATAAACAATATATTTGGGAACTTAACGTTTATAGTTTTAAAAACCCCTATACTAAGTTTTTATACGAGGAGTGCCTATCTTCACAATCTCGAAATCTAGTGGTAGATTTGCTTAAACTATTATAGCGGGGTTTTTGCTCACAAAAGATTAGCAACCCCAGATTAGCATCAACCCCAGGAAAATGGCTTTTGTCTAAAATCTATACTTATTTTATACCCTAAGGGGTTTTTTTTGTGTAGAGAACTCCTCCTACAATTTTCAACCGATTTCAAGTTTTTTGTGTCGCTGGATAGGGCTTGGAATGTAGTTGTTTTCGCAAACAATTGATGGGAATCGGACTTAAAATAAGGTTGCTATCCACAAATAAATTGGGCGTGCATCAACTGCGCGAATTGACCTGAGGCAGGTAGCGAGGGATGCATCAACTGCGCGAAAAGGCGGCTCTCTTTGATTGTACAATTCTAAGAAATAAACTACTAGAAATGTGGTATTGACTTTTGCTTAGAGAGTTTGTAGATACCTTTTGCAGATACGATGAAAATTTTAGACAAAGTGCTAGTAACCATAATAATACAGCTTAGTATGGAAAGTGAAAATTTTGTTAGCATATGGTTATGTTATACATTATTTTTCTTTTACGACTACATATCAATGTATTAAAAAATGCCTAAATTCCAAATATGTAAAACTAAAATTCCCAAAAACTGTCTGTTACCACATCTGTGCGCTTAGCAAGACAGCATATGTATATTATATTCTTTTACTTTATTTGAGTTACAAACAATGAAGATCATTTCAGTAGTTAGGCTCTACTGAGAACGTATAGAGTTTCGACTGTATTAATTTGTATATATGGAAACTAGACCATATTAATATATAGGACTACTGAGCCTACAAATTTCAAACACAAATTGAAAGTTAATTAAAAAGAGACCATTATCAACATTTACAGTATCATTATGTAAATTTTTGTAATTTTTCTGATATTTTAAACTTTAAAGTTATCAGAATAAATTTACAATTTCATTGTGCGTTAAACGTAAGAAAGGGCCTTATGGTACCAACTTGGAATCTGAATATAAAACACTTAGTTAATTTCTCTGTCTCTAAATCTAAGGTTAAATATGTTAGGGGAAAGTTGGATAAAACGGGATAGGAGGGTAAAACGGGATACCTTTACTTTTGGCAACACTGTTGCTGCTAGAGTGCAGGATGCGCGCGCAACTTGATCTAGGACGCTATGACATCATTCTAAGATGGTCTGTGAACGAAACCGGTTGTTGGTTTTTTGTCAGTAATTTTACAAAGTTTTGATGAAGATTTTTTTGTGAAAATCATATGTTGGACAGTTCAACTATATTCCACGAGATTTCTCCATGGTATAAGATACCTTTTTGGTAAGTACTAGTGTGTATTCATCATTAATTAAGGAACATTTTCATATTATAAAGTCATACTTTTCTGTCACGGAACCAGCGGCAGCCATATTTATTTGAAAAAGTGTTCGAGTTGGGCAAAATGGGATACTTTGGAGCCGGGAAAAACGGGATACAGTTTCTTTGTATCCCGTTTTGCCCGACCTTTTTGTGTGCTACTTGGAACTCATAGCTTCTCGTTTTTTGTTAATCTATGCTTACAAAATACATAATCGACATCTATGTACAAAATAGCAGAAAATCAAATAATAAATATGATATAATATAATAATACCCTAATCTTTAATCCAAATAACAAGCCCTTTGTTTATATAGGCATTTTCTTCATGGCTCCTTACCTCGTTCGTAATCCTTTTGTTTATCATGACCTACGACAACTCTTTTTTATCTGTGTTAATCCTATGTAAACTTAAGCAGGCCTACGATATGAATAGTTCCACTAACCCAGTTTTTGGTTTGTTACAGAATAGAAGATGCCGTCAAAATATAATCGGATATCCAACCGGAAAAGGTGTATTGAAGAAAGTATGGCTGAGCGATTTGTGAGGTGCTAGATGGTACAATGGGGTTTAAAAAAGCCGGCGAGGGGTGGATTCAGTGTTCTGGGTGTCAATGTTGGGCACACAAAGTTTGCGCAAAGGCTGATGAAGAAGATGATTTTTTTGTGATTTTTGCCGACTTGCAAATAGAAAAACATGGCACTACCATTAGTTAAGACATGTATTCTATCAAACAGTCTTGAGTTGCAGTTATAAGCTTTGCTAATTGTTTTCGTTTGTTAAATGTTTAATTCTGGAAGTCCTATCCCTTTTTACCCAACCATGGTAGGGTAAAACGGGATGTGTAAGGGTTTAGAAAATGTATATAAATACATGTATAACTTGGCATAATTGAAAAAAAGTTGTTTTTATAATGATGTGTGATAATATACTATGTGTTCATTTAACATTTAAAGATTTTTCTTTAACCCCCTTTCTTCCAAAATTCAAAATAATAATGGTATCCCGTTTTGCCCAACTTTCCCCTACATGAAAATTTTTTAACTGTTTAATAAATCTAATGACATATTATATAATTATGAGTAACGGTTTTACTATTTACAATTTAGATAACATTACGCTAAAATAAAACTAAAAACTTAACTATAATTCATTAGTTACACTCTACTGACCTCTGAAGATGATTTAGGCAACTTCTGATGTGCTCGATTCCTTTGCCGTGAAATAGAATTTGAGATTAACTTGTGGTCTTTCCGGGTCAAACTTTCAATTTTTATTTTATTTTCACCAATTTCTTTATATATGAGTGTTGCAGGCCGCTCGTCAATGTTGTCGACTGCCTTTCTTTTGACGCCGCCTGCTGATTTGATGCCGTACAATCTGCTGATTCGGAGCCGCACCATGATTGTGTTCTTTCCCTAAACTGGAGAATAAATTTCCTCCTTCAAAAGTGAATAAAGTCCCCTTGCAGGACTTGAAGGTGCAGCGCCAATTTTCTTCTTCCGATGATTTCACTATTCTTTGGAATCTGTATTTAAATCCATCCCTAAGTATTAAGTTATTGCCCCTTTAACTTGTAAACTAGTGCACGTGTTGCTCGACTTCGAGCAATTTATTTTGATACAATACAAAAGTTACATTTAGTTCTAAATCAATGAAATCCGACCAATCCAATGTAGTGAATATCGCAGTGATCACCAAAAACTACAGCTGTATGTTAACAGATGCTCAAACCAATGTCAATGTTATTCTAATGGGAAATTTTCAAATATAATTTGTGAATAGCGTTCCTATTTTAAGTCACATTATCGTAATTTTTTTTGCGGAAACAACTACGGACCAAGTCCTATCCAACGACACCAAAACCGACTTGAAAATAGGTTGAGAATTGTAGGAGGAGTTCTCTACACAAAAAACCCTTAGCGTATTAAGGGGATATGGCACTGAAATTGCCAACTTCAATAAGGTTATCACTAGGCCTTTGAAACTTTTATGTGAGTTCCATAGGTAAAAGAGTACACATATACGAAATAATTTTTTTTTTTATTTGCATGTATGAAATATAATTTTTTTTTTTTGTATAATTTTTAGGTAACTAGAGATCGCCTCCTGATCGAAATTCGATCAAAAGTTCAAATTATCTGGACCCAAGAAGCTTAAATAAAAATATTTTAGAACTAAAACATATGTTCTCCCTGTTTTTCTAGCAGTTGTTTTTACAACAGCTGTCTAATAATTCCAATTCTCCTTCCTCCATAAGATTAACATAGGATCTTTGAAAGGCCTGTGGGGCGTAACCCTGGAGTCCGATGTGAATTAGAGTGTGATTCTGCTCATGTACAGGACTATACCTTTCTAACGGTATGCGCGGATTTCTTCTACGATGCAAACGAGCTGAGAAAAAAGGAAGAAACGAAACATGCTTGCGTATTAATATATAGATTTTAAAAAATTTGATATAACTCCAGATCTAATGATTAGATTTTGGCAAATAAACTATTATTTTGTAGCTTACAACTGCCTTGTGATATTTAGGTAGAATTATAACTTTATCTCAATAAATAAAATTTTTGTATCATTTTTAAAAATATTGTACAGTACTTTTAAAAATTTGTTTTAACATAAAATATATATATATATATATATATATTTATTTATGGCCATACATGTATAATTCTACCTAAATATGTAGATTACAATACCCTGAGCCCCTGGTAAAAATTTGAATCATGTGGTACTAATAGTTTTTGAGTTATATCAATTTTAAAATTAAAAATGGTCTAAAATTTGATTTTCGGGAATCGCGCGTTGAAAATTCAACTTGGTTTTATGACTTACTAGAGTGTTATAGTCAAACATATTACTTTATATGGGCATTTTATTTTATTGTCGGATTTTATAAGGAATAAATAATAGTATTAGCAACATTTTCAGGTGGTTATACAATTTTATTTGTTCAAAGCAAAGATGTAATGTCGTAAAATAGGCCTAACATACCTAAGCTAGGCCTATAACAAAAAACTGATGTAACTCAAAAACTATTTGAGCTACACTGTTTAAACTTTTTGTACATGAGGGGGCTGTTGTTATCTACATATTTAGGTAGAATTAATCATGTATGATCATATAAACACTTACAAAAAAAATTATGGACCGTATTATAATTTTTACATATATATTTTTAATTATCTTGAATATTTATTATTTATAGGACTATACTTGTCAAGCTACCTAAATATTTAGAGGACTTTATATCCTACAATTTTACGTTCAAATCTTTAAAATCTAGCAATTACAACTGGAGTTATATCATATTTTATGTGTTGTAATAAGTCGTCCGACCGGCTTTTCAAGAGCACTTCCAAAAATATGCCTAAACCCCCCCAAAAATATTTTTTTTTATTTTTTGACAGTTGTTTATTGTTTTTAACATTATAAAGAACTAAAAAAATCATTAATAAAAAAATAATTTTTTTAACATTTTTCACGATTTCAATTGCCATATCCCCTTAAATAAGTAAAGATTTCTCCATGGAATAATTTAACCAATAAAATTCTAAAACACTATTTAGTTATACTGTCCAATATATATATATATATATATATATATATATATATATATATATATATACTTTAACAAACAAACAACAAAATATTTACACTTTTGTAAATATAAAAAAATATAAACACTAACAAAAAATATATCTACGAACGAAAGAAACGTGGGAGATGATATCACTTTGGAAACTAGACCCCAGCTGACCAAAATACCAAACCAAATACTTGAATGGGATTGGGTTTGTTTTGGAAATTCTTTAAAACATACGTACGAAATCAACCTCCAAAGCGGGAACTTTGGTATGCGGGGAGGGTGTGATGACGTGTACACGAGGAAATTCCTTACTCCGGCGACTTACGTATACCTGGCTCGGTCTTTCGCGCAGTTGATGCACATTTTTGGGGACCCTTTTGGGTTCTTCGCGCAGTTGATGCAAAACGAAGGAATTTTTCGCGCAGTTGATGTGCGACCTTAAAATTTGCCCATTAGAATGACATATTGAGATTGGTTTAAGCATTTGAAACATCATCATTGATATTCACAATATTGCATTGGTCGGATTGCATTGATTTATAATAAAATGTAACTTTTGTATTGTATCAAAATAAATTGCTCGATGTCGAGCAACACGTGCACTAGTTAAGTTTAAAATTGTAATTTTTTAAATAGGTCTTGAGGGTTGTCATTTTGATAACGAATTAACAACGAAAGGTAAACAAAAATAAAAGAGCCCTACTAATAAGCAATTCTTTTTTAAACAGCCGTTAATTGTGAGGTAGGCCTATAGTTGGTTGTCGGTGCAAACTTAGAAGTCTGAAATGCTATGACACTACATATAACAAAAGTAAATTAAAATGAAAGAGCAAGCAGGCTTGGTCAGTCCGGTACAATGAAGTGAATTAACTATAAACCGTTCCATGCAATGCGGAAATTAAGACTAGAATGACGATGTCAAACTCAATGCCTCTATTAAGAAACAAAATGAGAGGTTTCGAGAAATCTGCTTGAAGTATAAGTGGAAATTTGTTCCAATCAACTTTGCTCTTTGTCGTGAGCAAAGATTGATATAATATGACCATATTGTATAGTATTGTATATATTGTATAGTAGTGTGTTTTGGTTACTTCTGGACCGGAAGTCGTGCCATCTGCCCGAGCAGCTGCTCGAGCAGATGGCGTCAGATGCTGGGGTGCAGATGGCGAGAGCATATGCCCTGAATTTGAAGTAGAATTGGGCATGAATTAAGAGTTAATTTAAAACTGAAAATTAACAGTTATAACTGGGGCTTGGAAAGTATGTCAAGGTCATCCAGAGTAAGTTTTAAAAAGCCTATCCAACTACCACTAGAAATAGTTGAAAGTTGAACTAGTTGGTGATAGTGGGATAGGTTGAAGTAACTTTTGAATTTTATTTGTGAACATACAATTAATGTGCAACAGCAGAGTTTAAACAAGTTGAACTTTTGTGATGAACTACAGAGTTGTAAATGCAAACACCAACGACGATGAGAAGGTAAATGCAGAGTCCCCAGATGATGTATTTGAAAAGCTTGAACAAACGTAACATTTCGAATTGGTTTTCCCGTTCCATTTCTAATCGTTTAATTTCCAATTTCAATTTATCCTCTTCCATTCTAGTTATGAAGGGAACTTCATCCATCATATCCATCATGATTGTGTTAGTGTTTGAAATTTTAAAACAAGTGATGTTGATAGTTCAGAAGTCGAAGACGGAATGAGAAGTGAAAGGGAGAAATGTTAGTTAAATAAAGAAGTGGTGGGGGAAGGATGAATTACAAAGAAGTGGTGGGGGAAAGATGTTGCTCTTCATTATTACCATCAGTAGTGTCAGATGGTGCAGGAGTTAGATTTAGTAAACTGTCTTCGTCCAAATTTTCAACCTTATCACAAATAGGACAATCGTATGTTATTTCCAAATTCATTTTGATGGTTGTAAAATTATCTACAAGTTCTTGTAAAATATTAAAAATGTCTTGTAACTCTTCTTTAGAGTTTATTTCAAAACTAGAATTCATTCGGGCCAATGAAGAGTTGTTCATTATTGGAGAGTCGGTGATGGAATGAGGATCGGCGCATAGGGAGGGGGCTTATATAATGGTGACCTTGAGCAGGCGTCTAGGGAGGGGGGCTGTCTAGGGAGGGGGCTTTTATATAGGGAACTTTGAGCTTATGATTGAATAAAACGTTTAGTTCTTCTTCTCCATCTTTTAATTCAATTATTTGAACCGAAGTAGTTGTTTCATCTTCTTCACTTGATGAAGAAAACAATCCACCAGGATTTAAATATTGAACTACAATTCTGAACCATCTTATAGGATATTCGTCAATGACAGAAAGTAAGTTTTGAAACAATTCTTCCATCTCCTCCCTGTCAGTTATTATATGTTCAAATTTGATAAATTTGTTTTCCATGTTGTTAGTTAGAGTGTTGGAAGTGGAATGATTTAATATTATATAAAAATTAGAACTAGTGGTGGGGGAAATCTCAAGGTCATCCAAATGAAGTTTTAAAAAAGAGTGTAAAACTGAAATTACACATTTGATGGTTCTACAGGATCGGAATACCAATCTGACCTGTATTTACATCTTTTTATCATATGTGTACAAAAATCATCTTGATGAGAATTGGTGCGTTGACAATGAGCAAGATCGAGAGGGTGAAATTTGAAACATCTTTGAGGACAACATGTATGAAAATATCTTGATTTGTAAAGTTTCAAAGTTCGCAATTCCGGTGGCGGTAGTTGTTTTGTTTTGCATTTGCAGTAACAAGATCCGAAGAATTCGCATTTAGTACAAGCTAACCCATCCACCATCATTGGCCCTAAATCTGTACATTGTTGTTCACAACAGTAACGAGGTTTGTACTTGTATTTTTGCTCTTCCATGTTGACGCTGCGGAGTCCAGTGAAAGAATAAGAGTGTATAGTGTTAAATAGCGAGTTTTATGTACTGTGAAAAGTGGTGGGGGTAATTTCAAGGTCATCCAAATGGAGTTTTAAAAAATTATACCTTACAAGTGTAAGGATTATTAAAATTTAGGAAGTTTGTTTCTCTTTGTTTTCTTCAGACTTTTTATTTCTCTCAGCTTTAGCCATAGCAACTAGTTCTTCTATTGATAGTGGATGTACTTCAGGAAATTTTAAAATTAATTTAGCTTGGTATCCTTCTTTAGCTAATACATCTATATCTTTAGTCATTTGTTCAACAGTGTTGTAATCTTTTCCATAGATTTTTCCATCAAGTTGAATCATCATTCTGTACAACATTTTCTTAAATAGGTCTTGTCGTGGTGAGAGCTAAGAAGCGAATGATTATTTATACAAGTATCACATCCTTTTTTATTAACTCACATTGATCATGTGATTCTTTACTTGTAGCTTTGTCTGTCAAAAGTTATTCAACATTGGTAATACTTTTGGAACTTGATGTTATGTTGACCAGTTGGCGATGAAGAAGTTGTAGGTTGTGTAGAAATAAATATTTCATCATCGCAATATTTTGTTTTAGTGAACATCCTTGTATTAGTAGCACTAACATCAACAGTTAAGTGATAACCACCGGTAAGTAAAACTCGCATTTCGTTGGTTAAATCTTCGAGTTGTTCAAAAGTTGTTATGGTGTTAGTATCGTAAGATGCACACTTGACCTTTAGGGACATGTTGCAGTTTTATATTCAGGGATTAAGAGCGAGATGTGTACGGTATGAAAGGTAGCAGTAGACTGATGAATTTTGCAAGTACATTTCCCCTTTTATAATTATACAGAATTGGGTCAAGGTCATCCTGTGGAATTTTTAAAAAAAGCAACATATTGTAATGTACAAACACATTACAATATGTTGCTTTTTTTATTTTATTTTTTGTTTTGTTTTATATCATATTTATTGAAAAAACAAATACAAAGAAATATTTACAATGTTATGTACAAATTAATCAGTAGTAGGTGTTACATGAATTGTAAGTTCAGTAGAGTTGTTTCCACTGGGTCCATGTGATACCAAATAGAGTGCGCCGGGTTGAATTATACGAAGATCTTCATTTTGAAGTAGTTGTACGAAGCGCTTTGGTAAGAAGATCTGAAATTTTGCTTCATCACCAATTGTATAAGGTGCCTCGCTCAAAGTGCAATTTATAGCATCACCTACTGAAGTTTCCATTTTCTTAATAGTATGAATGATGTAGTGTTTTTCTTCTTTTAGTTCAGAACATTTCTTTGTAGGTAGAATTGATGATTTAGAATGAGCGTTGAACTGATCAACTAAACTTTGAAGTAAGTTCTGTGATGCCATATTGATGTTGTTGTTTATCTTCTTGTTAATAAGAATGTCCGTCGGAGATGTTGTCTCTTCGGAGGTTTGAGTAATACTCATGCTGTGTCATGGTAGCGCTCTCACTTTTATAATCGACACTACCCCCACCACTGACACTACCCCCACCAGTTTGTTGAAGGAAATTATTCAAGCGGTAGGCATTCTTTAAAGCGCACTGCGACCTTCGATGTTTAAAACTTTTTGATGAAATACAAAGTTCGTTGAAGTAGCATTGGAAATCTTTATCAATTATTGCATTAATCACTTCGTTGCTTGTAAATGATTGTATCCAATTTGCTTTTTCCAATCCCCTTGTGTAGATAATTTTAAACTCTTTGCAATAATGATTCATAATGTGCGGCATCATGTTATAATTAATGAAACCTTCATCCCATCTTAAGTTGTGAAAATGTTTGTTCAACCATTTGTTTGTAACTTTCGCTTAGTTGTTAGTCTATTAAATGGTACTGGAGGTTTGAACAAATAATGATAAACTACTGATGTGTTCATGTCCAAGATTACTAATTCTTTAATAATAAAATTACCATCATTTCCTCGGAAAGCTTGAAATTCAATTATACCTCTTTTAACTTCCATTATATGTGGCGCATTAGAAAACGAAACCCGTTTATTCATGATGAAGTCTTACTAACAACTGACTTAAAATTGAATGAGCCGATGTTTATAACAGACAGGATTGTTCTTCTTCTTTCACTTCTTGTGCCACTTCATCAATATTAAAATTGGTGTGATAGTTGTTTAATTGTCTCCACATTTCAACTTCTTGAGGTATTCTATTAAAGATTGAAGTATCCACGGGACCGTATAAAATTGGAACAAAAGGTTTTTTGTCCAATGTATCAATTAGATAGTCTTTAATTATTGCACTTGAAAATATTAGTTGTTTCAAATATCTGGTGACGGGACCGGTAGTACAACTTAAAGTGTAAAATTCTTCTTTAGTGAAATATAATTTAACATTATGTGTAGTTAAATCTCTGAAGCGAACAATTTGTCCTCCACGATGTTTTACTATATCAACTTCAATATTTGATTCCAATAAACTTAATCTTGTTCTTCTTCCAAATGTGTTGTTACTTAAATAGCACTCCAAAAGATGTAAATGTTTCATGAGAGATTCCCAAGTAGTTTCACTGAAAGTAACCATTTTGTTTCCATGATTTAAAATAACAATTGGTGAATAATCCATTGATTTTAAAATTCCAACTGATATACTTTTTGTCATGCATGAAGAAATTGGGTAGATAATCCGAAGAAATACTTCTGTTAAAATATTGGTTGTAATGTTAACTTCAACCTTCTTCCTTTTTACTTCTTTTTCAGCTTTTTCTTCTTCTCTCTTCTTATGTTTGTTGAATTTTAGGAACTCGTCCATTTCTCGTTCAACTTGTTTTTCTATATCTGAACTATTATCATCCATTGGAGGTGTATTTTCTTCTCCGTTAGTAGAATTCATCTTGCGAATGATGTTTCCCATACGACGGTTGAAGATAGAATGAAGTTTCTACTAATTATTTTCTCGCTTTTATATTTTTCGTAAATCCTTGAAATTTATACAATTACATAATTGTTTGTTTTCAACTTGTCTTTCACAAATGAAATTCTAACCTCAAAAATTAAAGCAGATAATTCTAACCTCAAAAATTTGCAGTTGTTGTACAATTCTTCTTAAAGTACATTCTTCACAATTCCGGTCAGCGGTGTGTAAGTAACTATTTTATCATGTAGAATTAGACAGTATGCCGAAGTTCCATCCGCTACTGGTTCTTCAAATTCCATTTCAATTTTTATATCCACACTTGATGATTTTACCGATTCATTTTGTTTTGAACAATCGATTACAATTATTGGAGCCTTGGAATAATACTGGTCAGGTGATAATAGTGGTGTATTAGTCTTTCCATAATATGATGATTGAAATCTTGCATACATATCGTATAAAATGGAAAAACGTTTATTGCTGAACATGACATTCAAATTGTCATAGGGAAAGAATTGAGAGTTTAGGAAAACTTTACAATTCTTTATTTTACAGTGATCAAATTGACCAGCATTTGCAGTGATAACATCTTTTCGCTTAGTTTGAAAACCGAGTATTATGTACCTTGCTCGTTCCAAGTAAGTTGATGTCTTGACGGTCCATGTTTGTCGTTCTGTCTGAGGTAGTGTAGGGTATTCATGAAATTCCCAACTTCGGAATGGCATCACAATATCACGGTCAGATTTCAACTTTCTCAATAATAGGATTCTATGTTCATCAGCCAATCTTACATGAGGTACTCTCCAAACAACTTTATCCAACTGTAGTTGCCATTCTAGTTTATCTTCCGTAGTTGCAGGGTCTGCAAGTATCAAGTCCTTATTAGTTGAAGATCTGAGTAATACTAATTCTTGTTTGACATTTATTATTACCCGTTTGTAATCTTCAGCGAATCCCAAAAGCAATCGTAAAGGTACATGAAAATCAAAGTGACCGTTGGAAGCTGGTGTTATAGTGTCTTTATCGGGGCAACCCATCCGGCAGTGACTATTGAATTCTTCTCATGCGGTGTTAATGATGTTAATCCTTTCAATGTCGTTGTTAAACCAACCTTTTTTGTTGAATCAACCGTCACCCCTGATATTTCATATCTTATTTCATCAAAAAGGATATGCCATCGGGTTATTTATAAAAGGAACTGTTGAAGCAGTTTTTCCATCCAATTTTAAGTACCCGTCCTTCGATGTACAAGTAACTTTCAGCACGGTAAAGTGTAAATATCTTGTTGTTGAATGGGATCCTTATTTCATCGTTATTGTTTAATTTTGATGAAGTGTAAGGGTTGTGCGTGTGATATTCCTTCTCCATAGTGTTTCGTCGAACGTTGGTCCTTGAGATATATCCAGGATATCCATCGCTGTTAAGTTTCAATCCAATCTTCTGTAGAAAACGAATGTTTTCCGATGTTAACTCTTCCAATGTCGAGGAGCTACTGAGCTCCCGACTCTTCCGTTGCGGTTTAAATAATAATCCCATGTTGACTTTTATGTTGCTGCTCTGATGTGTATCCGTATAGTAATTGTTTCTCCTCTAAAGTCAACACTATGACCGTCTTGATCCAATATGTTCAGTACGATGTCTGAAATGAAACTGGTGTTTAACGGTAGGTATATTCAAGTTTTTGTGGCCTTCTCAACAATTTTAAAACCGGGAGCTACTGTTGGATAAAATGTATGTAAAATATGTTGATTAACTCCATCTCTATACGATCCGTGTATAATGTTGCACGTGACATCGATACTATTTACTTTTCAATATTGTTACAGTTGAATCACCTGAATGAGTAGTTCCAGGAGTTAAGATTTTCTTTTGTTGTATCTGTAAATCCAAGTAAACTGCCAATCGACTGTTCAAGCTGACATCAATATAATATTTGAAGTTATTTCTGCTTTTAAAGTATTATTGTTTCCTTTAACGGTGATATTGTCTTCTCCGAGTTGTTTTCTGTAGTAATTGGTTTATATCATCAATTTCATAAGCTCCAGTAGGAAATGTAATTATTTTCAATTCTGAGTATTTTCCTGCAGCATCCTTAGTTTCATAATAATGTAGTAAATTGTTTTTCCTTCTGTAACATTAGGAAATTGAGTTGTAGGTAGTCAAATCAAGTAATGCCGCTTCCCATAATCTTTCCTTGGATAGACGCAATGCTGGGAACAGCGTACTTTTCAATGTGGATGAATTTCCACTCAGTGACACTGTATACGATGACATCTTAAAGCTGACTGACACTTTCGCTAGAAACTCCAAACATAAATGTCCACATATTTCAGTATTGTTAGGTTGTTCTCTTTTAAGTTGTAAAAAATGTTTTTGAGTTTCGAAAATAATGTTGCAGTTCTTTTGGCGGTGGTAGATTGCCAAAACTGTCAAAGTAATAAATGGTTTGTCCGAGTTTTTTATAGCATACCAATGAGTGCCTGGACCATAGGTGGAATCCAAATTTACTATTCCAGTTTCATTTTTCCATATTTTAGTTGGTAATTCATCTTTCATAAAAACTCCTCGAAAGAATGGTATTTTCAAACATTTTACATAATCATTTAACTGATGATTTGTTAAGGCTTTATTTGGAATTATCAATTGATTCTTCTTATTTAGTACACACGGTATGGTCTTAGGTATAAACCTGCTCCGTTTTTTACCATTTGCCAAACAGAAGTCTTCTTTACTCTTTGCCTTATGAGTTCTACGACGTCTTTTTAATGTTTCCTCCTCTTTTGGGAGCTCCTCTCTTTGCAGGTCTTCCTCTGCGACGGTCTTCTCAGCCACCTAACTTTGCTTTGTCTTCATGGCTGTAGTTACTGCCCAAGCGCTGCTTTTTCTGCAATATTTGCGTCACTTGATTTACTCTTTGCCAAGCTTTTCCGCTAGAACTTTATCTGCTATTGATCTATTTGTTGAATCTTTATACTTTGAATATGCTATAGTCGTGTTCTTTGCAAGCTTGATCTAATTTATTAATTCCAGGATCTCCTCTTGCTAAACGTTTTAGCCAACTTAGTTCCAGGTCCACAATATTGATAACCTCCGGGCAGATGTAATTCGTATGGTAAAGCGTCTATCGTTCGATTTACAACAGCACCAACTGGAATCCGTCTGAGCAGGGATAATGCAGCTGATGTTATACCACGTCCTCTCTTGCCGCTGTCTTGACGATGACTGAGCGATACGGTCTTCATTATGTTGTCTTATATAACAGGTGTGTTTACTCCACGAGATACTTTACAT